>JACWRQ010000140.1:0-88577 GCA_014849955.1 Cryphonectria carpinicola | reverse complement strand
TTCTGAACCCCCCATGAGCTTTTTGTCCCCCCCATCAACTTTTTTGTACCCCCCATGAGCTATATGCCCGGGCCAAAGTGTCCGAAAATCTAGCATTTCTAGGAAACGGAGGACAGGACTTTGACGATAGGAGCTACCATTTCTCTCATTGCTATAGTAGCATAGGCACTGACTTATCCTTAAGGAGATCTGATGCCTTTACATACGGAAAGAACGATAATGATGCTGGCTTTATAGCATAGCAGGGCAAAGTGCATATTTAAAAGGGAGACTTATATGGATATATAGATATCAAGCCACATCCGAAAAGAAAAATTTCATTATCCATATATGTTTAATCTATCCAATATGAACGCTATAGAATAGGTTACTAATAGGAAAGACCAAGCTTTTAAAACGCAGAGTGCAACGCTCCGACTCCTATAAGAGATAATATCTGTATATTACCATGAGATGTTCGTCGGCATGATTCATGAAAAATCGGAAACTACATCATCAGTTTCAGAGACACGTGGTGCACTTCCATATTCCAGTGACTGGGTTAATAAGGGAAGGAGGGTAGCCGGGGCAAGTCCTCTTTGATCGTGTGCAGTTTGAACAAGAAAGTCTTTTCTCGTCACATGCGATACCCCTCTTCCTGAACTATATTACCATAAATTTAGCTTTTTACAAGAACTTTGTAAAAAGGGAGGATGAGTGTTGCATTCAACGTACTGGCAATTCATGCAGCCTATCCTCCGCTTTGGCTTAGCCGTCCTACCCGGTGCGTTGGGGAAAGGCTCGACGAGCTTTTTTGATGGTACGGCGGAAACGGCGTTTTCAGAGGTCTCTTAAAACGAGAAGCTGACGAAATCGACTCTGGCTACTGGCATAGCGTTGTTGATTACTGGATCAGGAGGTGATTCTCTCCCAGGCATCCCCAAGGCGAACTTAGGGGCCGGAAATAGGCGAACTTGAACCTTCGTGAAAGTTCTCTCCAGATGTAATATACATGCCTCGGGGCAAAGCTTCCAGGATCATTCTCTAACGTGTGAAGTCCGAGATGGTGCGGTAGGTTGAGGACGCGGACATGTTCAGTTCTAAATCAAGGTGTGACCATAAAATATCTTGAGTTGGGTCTGTTCGCTTTTTCTATTTATCCCAAGTTTAACAAAAGTTGTTCTCGCGCCCCAGGGTTTAGACTATCCTGAACTCTTTCTCTGCTAGTGCGCCCCTTTCAAGGCCATCTATCGCCTCTTCGTTCATAATTCCATGTACATAGCACTCTCCACAGAGTCGCTACATCTGTTTTGCATACGGGGGGCGCAGTACAAACGGAACTTGAGCCCCATAGAGAACACATACCTCATCCCCTGGTGCTGTAATTCGTGGTCCGAGACCCATGAGCCCTTTCTCAGTGACAAAAAAGCAGCGGTCCATGCACAGATCTTCCGTTGTCGCCAAGAATCTGGCGCAGTCTCCCGCCGCTTCATCTCCGGAGCTCGAATGGAAGCTATTGGCTGAGACTCCCAACTGTGCTAGGACAGCAAGGCAGTCTGCGATGCGCTGAGCTGTTGTCACTTCATCCTTGTACGTCTGCTGCGATAGAAGGCGATTTCCGGCATTCAAGGTCAGACAGAACTTTTCGAGAAGACTCTCTTGCTCGTCCTGGTGAAGATCTCTGGCTGTGTCTTTGAGATGGTTCCAGATCTGTTGGAGCACATTTTTGTCATCTTGGCCTTGTAGGCTTGGCATTCTCAGCCTGTAATTACCTCAATTCATATTTGGTGATCTCCACTCAACCCCGTTGATATCCAGAGCTCGAACACCAGGGCATTGGTCGGCAGTATGCAGTTCCCAGCGGCCCCAAGTGTAAGTGATTGCGTTATATAAAGGTGCCAGCGATGAATTATACATGTTTCCCGGCTGCCAGCAGTACGAAGTCGTCATTGTGGGTACAAGAAGGAGGCGGCGGGGCCAGTGGCCAAGTTTAGCTTCGAACTCGGCCTGCTCCAAGAGGCCAGCCATGATGGTCTCTTCGAAAGCAAGCTTAACGATGCAGGTGATATGATAGAAACGAAAACAGAAAGATGATTGACTCCAGGTCTCCTTCTTGTCTGCAACACTTTCACACAAGGCGAAGATGGCCTTGCGGCCCTGGTGAGTTGGGTCAGATAGAAATGTCGCAGTTGATGCTGTCGACCGGATTTTGTTCACCACGGGGCTTGTAACGGTAAGGAGCTGACCTGAAACGCACTGCTCACGTGTCTACAAGCCGCAGGCATCGATGCAAGCTGAGAGACTACGGCGGTGAGACCAGTTTTGGGATCAATTTCGGGCAAAGTAATCACGCTAAGTAACCTGTGCAGTAAAAATCTTACTGCAGAGACCAGCATCTGGGGTCTCAAACCGCCACCATCAGCCTTGAACAAAGCATAGAACTCTTGAACAACCGAGCTACATACAGCAGCAGTGAAACTTTGTGGCTCGTAGTAGTTATATTTTCTGTTTGCCATGGCAGTAGACACGGACGCAGTATGGACGGGAATTCCGCGAGAGTGGCCCGACCGACTGCTTCATGTGCCCACCATAACCTCTTATCAATGCGAGATCGTGCCGGGCCAAGGAGCCAAATATGGCGGATATTGGCAACCGCGCTTCTACGCTCTCTCCTACACCTGGGGCCGCTGGGAACTGCAGGAGCACGAGAGGCCTGAGGTGAAGGCGCTTTCCGTCAAGAACATCCGGATCGATCCCAACCGCTTTACTACGACACAATTTAAGCAGGTACTGAG
The DNA here is from genome assembly GCA_014849955.1 of Cryphonectria carpinicola. Classification (NCBI taxonomy): domain Eukaryota; kingdom Fungi; phylum Ascomycota; class Sordariomycetes; order Diaporthales; family Cryphonectriaceae; genus Cryphonectria; species Cryphonectria carpinicola. The sequence goes on along the minus strand of JACWRQ010000140.1, from coordinate 85,803 downwards.
CAACATCACGACTGACAAAATCCTTGTTCCTGGAGCCACCTCGTGGGCCACACCTGAGTTCGTCTGGCTCGACATCGCCTGCATCGACCAGAGGCCCAATAGCCCACTCAAGGCACAGGAAATAGGGCGTCAGGCGGTCGTCTTCCGTGGCGCCGAAATGGTCTTTATATGGCTACATGGGATAGAGCCCGGAGTCCTCCGCCAGACACTTGATGACTTATTCAGAGCTGACAGCGAGGCGAATATTCCCACGGTCGCCGAGGAGCGCTGGGTTGGAGAGGAGGGGTGACGTGCTTAGAGGGGACGAGGCTTTTCTATCCAAAGCTGTGATGGGCCTCGAGAGCCTTCTGGCAGATCTTTGGTTCTCGTCGCTTTGGACGTTGCAGGAGGCTTTTCTGTCCCCAACTTCAGGGCTCGTGGATAAAGACGGGCGTGTGTTGGTCAGGTCGGACATCTTCGAGACGAACATATCGCTCAATGACGTTACCCGGAGTTGTGAGACACTGGCCAACTTCTGTGCTCGCAGTGCCACCTTCAAGAAGAAAGCCATGATGCCCCTCAGTCGGTTTGAATGGACTTTGGCAGATCTTGTCGAGAGGAGAGGATTGGTCACGATGCAGCAGCGGAACCCGATGGCTCTGTACACGTTGGCGAGCAAGCGGACCACGCGGGACCTCTGCGATAGAATTTACGGCATTATGCAGGTCTTTGGATTTCGACTAGGCTCTTCAGCCGAGGGAGCAGATCCAGACGCGGCATTCACTCTGCCAGAGCTGGAGACACAACTAGGGGGGGAGTTGCTCAAGGAAATGCCTTTACTCAGCTAGCTCGCTGTTCACACAGAGCAGTTGCACTTCGGAAAGGCCTGGAGGGTCCACCGCTCGTCGGTAATGCCTGGCTTGACGCGAGAGCTCCCCTACTACTACACTTCAAGCCTCGGGGGCAGATTCACGGCAGCATGCGGCCTTTCCACGACCACTCAAGATGGCACGACATGGGCCCGCTTCGATGGTCGTATGTTACCATTCAATCGCCTCATGGAAGTCTGCCGGGCTGTCAATGAGGCTGGGCTATACCGATACCGTGATACTTCTCGTGGCTATGACATGGACCCCGCTGGTGAAAGCTGTTTTCAGCTCGCCCTCGATGTCTCTGAAGCCACCCTCAGAAGTTTCTACTTGTATGCACAGAGACTATCGCATATTCCTTTGCAATGCGGTAATCAACACAGGGCGGCTTCCGAATTCCAGGAGGCACATGGCGGTGCACAGATACAGGTTCTGCTGCTCGGTCAGTTCACAGATGAAAGGCGGGACCGGTGGGATTTTGATAGGACCAAAGACGAGAATTTGCACTGTTCCGAGAAATGGAACGTGGGCATTCTGCTCTCGACGGAAGGCACTGTGAGCCCAACTATCTTCCGTGGTCGAGGGTTGTGGCGTAGGCTGGGCATTATTATATGGGACCTCGTGAATAATGCACTTAGCCATCGTACCGATGAAGAGAAGGAGCTGTTGCTCGGTAAGAGCAAGGTCTGGAGGGAGATCGAAGGCCTGTTTGGCTAACCAGCAACCTTATCGTCTAATTCTAGGACTGAAGTCAGAATCGGAAACGAAGGATATCTATTCAACCCTCTCTTTCTTTCCTGCAATAAGACTTAAACATACTTACTATAATATTTAGACGAGCTCCATATTGACAACCTTTAAAAACAGCTTTGTGATAGTCTGCGTATATTTGCCATAGCTGCCGGCTTTTCCCGATTGTGTTGGATGTAAGCCACTATTCAGGCCGCTCCGGCCGTCCCTTGGCCAGGCCGGCCACCCCGATGCCGCTATCCAGCCGCCTTGAGGATTATCTGATTCAGATATCCCTCAAGGCGAGTCAGGCCCTCAGTGCCTAGTTGAAGATAAAAGAGGGCATATACGACCCTCGCCAGTGCATAGAATAGAAAGATCAAGCTTCAATAAACGTTCGTTATTCAACAGATTGTCGTTATGTATCCGCAAGTGTGCGTCCAACTCTACCGCATCATCTTGTGCCCTACCACCATCGTCATTGATGAAATCCTCGGAACTACGCATCATCCTCCAGATGAAGATTTCTAGCCTCATATAGGCCGGCATGATTGGGTCTGATGGGGACGATGTTTTCTGGAGCAACAGCCCGTAGTGGTGAGACTTCCACAAAGAGTTTCCGAGGCCTCCTGTCCCAAGGTCGCCCATAAGTAGGATGAAAAGGCTTTCAGACCCAAAGGAGTCAAGTAACTCTTTCCCGTATTGCTTCCATGGGCTGCGAAAAGCAAGTTGTCTGTGCATGCCAGCGGGACGGGTTATCCTGTCTTGTGCAGAGATGCCCTCGAGAGCCTGATAGTCTAAGGCGAAGTCTAGATATAGATCGACTAGAAGCTCATCTGTCGCTGAGGTGTAAGCGTCATGGAATTCGTGAAAGTTACACAAGTAGCCCGTGGCGCTGACCGTCCTACACATATTTTTATTCATGTGCATCCTGACATTGTGTGTCTTGCTAATATCTAAGATGGGCGGGACTGATGACTCCTCAGTGATGCACCAGCTGAGACCAGATTATGTTCTCGCAGTGTGAACAAATAGTTATCCTCTCAGGGCGGATCGCCTTCACGACTGAAAGTCAGAAAGAAGTTGACCGTACAAAACTCAATCATTTGCTATAGCCGGAGCTCAAGGACTCAGACTCCAACGCTGGGAAGTGCATAGCTACCTGAAACGGCAAATAACGCACACTGTGCTCACGTGTTGATTGCGAATCCGAACTCTAACCGCAGCCTGTCCAAACTAGGCTTGTCAAAAGGTCTAGCAGTCTGTCCCACGCGAAAGTTGTACATTTGCATGATGCCGTAGATGCGGTCTTCTGCGTACTTGGTTTGACTAAATTTAGCAGTGGCGTATAAACGATTTGGTTCGTCACAGCGGAAAGCTATATCAAGTCTAGATCTGCTGACACGGTCTCTTATAGCACACAGCATGTCTAACGTTTATTTCCGCATGGATCCCTCGTCGTAAGACTGTCTAGAAAGCTTCCATTGAGCATACTATGCCGAGTTCATGGTGTAAATGCAGGCCAACATGAGGCTTTCCATGAAGCAACGTTGAGGCACTGTCTCCCCTCTTCTGATAATCGCCGCTTCCTGGCCTTCCTTGGTGAGAATGAGGGCATCGTCCATCATCATCATTTCTTGTAGTGTCCATAGAGAAGAAAACAATGGGTCGTTCAAAATTGTCCCGCTCGACTTGTGAATCATCTCCAAGACAAGGAATGTCTGCCTCGGAGTAAGACCTAGGGGATTGAACTTAGAGAAGATCTCGTCGACATGGGCTGTGGCATCAACGAGTGTACCGTAACCCTCTTCCAAGTTTTGTCGAGGGAGTCGGGAGAGCCAGATATAGCACCTGGAAGCTTGTTTAAAAATGCTCGCCTGCCGGCCAACCTCGTCCATTTTGACAATATCGTTTTCCTGAGCAATACAAGCAACGTCCGACCAGACCCAATCAGTTCCATTCTTCTTCATGACCTGGAGGGTGTTCTGGAATGCTTCGACAGTAAATGGGGCTTCATCCACTTTGGGGATTTTCCATGTCGTTCCCTTGACGGGGAGCGTCCGGTCTTGGCCAAATACCGAGTTGTTCAACCCCGCATGGTATGACAACTTCTAACGTCCCCAGGTATAGCTGAGAATGCCGTATTTAGGTTTTTTGCTTCCGCGGTACGTTCCCTTCCGCGGTACGTTCCCTCTCCAGTCCGCAGCACAAAAGTCATGGTGGGTATGTGCAAGAGGCGGCGCGGCCAGTAATCCTCCACGTCTAGCCACATCTCGTGCCCCAGTGGCCAGCCTTCGTTATCAATCATGATGAGGCTGGTCGTAAGGCTCGGAGACGACTATTGTGATAGTAATTAACCTAGAGATTAGAGGACTGAGGGACTTAAGAAGTTGCGCAACTGCTGTTAGTCACTTGAAATCCCAGGATCAAATGGTCTTACCTGCCACAGGCCAACTCAGTCCGCTATCCGTTGAAATTACCAGATGGGACTGTAGCAGGCAACGTGATGAAATTCTTCTCTTCTTCTCATGAGCTCACAACACGATCAAGGTGAAGTGTAAGGAATTAAGTCTAACTATAGCTGCTGGCGTGGCTAGAAAGCGACTTTGTAGCTTTGCACTCGCTTAATCAGCCAGGCCAGGTGTATGCGATAGCTAATAGGAGTGGCCACTCCCAGCTGACTGGAAATGGCTGTAACCTATATAGCTGCGTAGACGGTCGGACTCGCACATGATGTAATACCTAAGAATCGGCACCACCAGTGCCATAAATTAGCATCATGCCTATCACTATGCAGAAAGTCATCTACACCCTTTCCCTTGTCCACGAGGATCCGATTCACGATGCTCTCAGACAATACATAGATGCCTTTGTTTGTCTCTCTCCCTCTCCCCTTCTCTTTGATGGAGGATTTCATGATCTGCCCGGAACTGGCTGTAAGCCATGCTATGCGCTAATCCTCAAGGACTGGGATCCTCTACGTTTGTGGCAATTTCTTTTGCGATATCCTCGCTAGCCCCAGCCACAGCCTCGGCCTCTTCTCGATTTTCAATAATGGCCGCAAGTTTCCGTCGTGATTTCGGCCCGATAATCCACGTGGGATTGGTCTCAAACAGCACGTCGATGTCCTCCAAGTTTGCCCTTAGAGTTTCAGGAACTAAAAGAGATAACTTAGTTACGTGGCTCAACGACGGCCATTGAGAAGAAGTGAGCACTCACTCAAGAAGTAAATCATGGGTATGAAGCATAAATTCGTCACTGCCCAGACGATGTACGTGGCGTAGCCAATATTGTCGATCATCACCGGCGATACCATCACAACGAGGAAATTGCAGAGCCAGAAGCACCCGTTGGCAATGGCTACCGATTTACCTCGGGTTTGAAGAGGTGTCAACTCCACGGGCAGCAGGAATGGGATGCCATCGAACCCAACGGCAAAAAACGTGTTAAAGACAAACAAAAACACCGTCGCGACGTAACCAGCCGCCTTGTTGTCGGGATAAGCAATACAACCGGCGAGAACCGCCATGCTGATACACTGGCCAACACTAAAGAACGTCAGCATACGTAATAAATTCATGCATGAACTGATTGGCGGAAGACATACGCTGAAAATAACATGAGTGGCCGACGGCCCAGGCGGTCAATGAGCGGAAGAGGTATGAATGTGGCCAACCAGTACTCTAGACCGTTGAAGCCAGACACTAACAGGGCCATGTCTCGTGACATGCCCAGGGTACCTTCGAAGATTACCGTCGCATAATAAGTGATGAGGTTAATCCCACTGATCTGTAGCATACAGAGTGCCATGGTAGCCAGGGTGAGCCGTTGAAAGAACCTCGGTCGGCCTTGGGTGAAGATATCGCCCCAGCTCGAGGAGCTGGCTGCCTCAATCTCGAGAGCATGCTCGACGAGTGACATAATAACATTCGTCTCCTGGGCACGCTGGCCCGGATCGACCTCAAGAGACAGCATATCGAGCACGTCCCGAGCTTTTTCAATCTGCCCCATTTTGATGAGAGCTCGCGGCGAGTCTGGGAGGATGAAGCAGAGCAAGATCGTCGACATGGCAAAGACCACCTGTAACGCCAGGGGAAACCTCCAGGACCAGTCATTATTGACAGTTTCGGAGCTCTGGTTTACCGCATAATCGACCCAGTATGCCAGCGCGATCCCGAGGATGTTGATGTTCAGCTGCCACAAGACAGCCCGGCCGCGGCTCTCCGCCCGTGAGCACTCTCCGTTCCAGAGGGGCAGCACAGCCACAGCAGCCCCGTTCCCGACGCCGGTGACAATACGGCCGACAATGAGCTGGGTCAGGGAAAAGGAAGATGCTTGCAATGCAGTGCCGATAATAAGGATTGTCTGGCCCAGCATGACTGTCTGCCTCCGCCCCAAATTGTCGCCGTATAAAATGACGCTCAGTGCTCCAATAGCGCAGCCTATCTCGTATACAGCTACAGTAAAACCTTGCAGAGTTGAGGAGCCGGTGGATGATATGGATGGAAATGTCTTTTCGAACGGACTGCTCGTCAAGAAGCCCCCCATTACACCTGTTCAGTGTCAGTATGTCACTCCCTATGCATCTTAGCTTCGTATGGATTAGGATGTGAAAGAGGCTCACCTTGATCGTACCCAAATAGCATGTTGCTTTTCGATTCGCTTCAGCCACGGCCGCTTATTGAAAGCTACACACTTTGACAGAATTTACTTACCCAATCGCACATGTTGTAGTGATCAAAATTCCTATCCATCGCGAACTTCTTCCCCGTCCCCTAAGGCGGTCGGTGATAAAGGTGATTGGGGCGCTGATAGGCTTCATGATTCGCAATCCTAAATCGCAGAGGCTTTACATAGCAACTATTCCAGGCTATGCTGAGCTGGAGCATGCTGCATCTCTATAATAGTACAACACTGCACACTATTACCCCATATTTCCCCCACCTCAACCCCACGATTCATCCATCAGTGGGCCCGGGGTGATGGATCCTCGGGGAGAGTTGACCATTATTGAGATCGACGCGACTCGCGGCTCTTGCGGGGAAGTCAAGATAGTTATTCCCGAGCTGCGACTGAGGCAAGCTGTTGTTGGATTATTCATAGTCCATTACTAAAGTAAGAGAAAGACGGCAGGAGGTCATGGATGACAGCCTCGTCTCGCGGACAGCGGGGATCTGGAATCAAGGGTATGAGTGTTATCTATGATGTGAGGGGTTTAGCGGTGATTTCAGGACGATAACCTCGCCTCGCGCACAGCGGGGGTTTCAAGAAATGTTGCACCTGTAACATAGCTCTGGAGAAACTAATGCCATTACAGCGTAACGTAAAAAGTATAGCGATCGCAACCTCGTCTCGCGGCCAACAGTGAGTGAAGGCTAAAAGCCCGCCGCACTCGAGAATCGTCTCTCGCACTGCTCAAAAACGTTCAAAAACATTGTTGCTATAACGTAGCTGCAAGTGACTTCTGATATGTCGAGTGGGTACCAATGTAGAAGCCGACATGCTGGTCGGATTCATGGCGTTAGGCCCAACTCCCTAGCTACACAATGGCATACTCGACAACAAGAAAAGTTGAGAAAGCTATCAAGTAGTGAATTTGCGAGCCGCTGGTAGTCAAAGTCTGGCCAGAGTGGCTCAATGAGCCTTTAGTCTTCTCTCGAGGCTTAGATTCCCAACAAGGCTCCTCGTACGTGGTCACCCAGCTGCGCTCTCCACAGGCGATTCTCGTTCAGCAAAAGCATCTCACCGCCTCGACCGAAGCAGAAATTAGCTACACCGCCCTCGACGGCAATTCGGCCCAGCAGGACGCCTCCAGCTGACCAAACGTTCACCCCATCTCCACAGCCACTATACACGTTCCCTTCCCTATCGCATTTGATGCCGTCTGGGATACCGACCTCCGCGAAGGCAAATAGGCGGCGCCCCACCAGGAACGGCTCACCATGGAGAGTCTGCACATCAAATGCATATCTGCTTCTGGGTCAATAATACCCACTGTAGGAGATCAACGAGGTAAGTGGACTCTTACATTGTCGAAGCCTTCGAGTCATCTGTTGTCCCAGAGCCATGAACGCGATCTGTGTCGGTAACGTAAAGGGTCCTCTCATCCGGAGAAAAGCACAATCCGTTCGGATGCCCGAAGCCATCAGTCATGGCACGAATACTTTTCCTGTGGGGGTCCCAGCGGTACACCTGGGGTGGCAACGACGGTCTCGGTCTGTACCCTTGCTCGAACCCGTAAGGGGGATCCGTAAACCAGATAGACCCATCGCTATGGATCACCACGTCGTTCAAGGAATTGAAAGGCCGGTTGTGGAAACCAACAAGGATAGGCTCGGCTACGTGAGGAGGGTGCGCGCTCATCCGGTACAATCCACTGGGCAGCTCCATCGACCCTTGGGCGCAGAAGAGAAGAGCATCCTCGCCGTAGTTGACACCGCCGTTGCCCATAGGGACTGTCGAAGAGGCAACTTCCTCCCGAATTGTAGGGCGTGATGATCGAGACTGGCCGCCTATGCGCACTTTGGAGATCTGGACCCTGTGCTCTCCTGCAGACGCGGCATCGTCGCAGAAGCGATTGCTGGTGATGAAAAGCTCGTCCGTATGTGGCATGTAGACACCAGCCTCGTGGGCAAAAGGATAGCTGTCATCTTCAAGAAGCAGCTCGAAGGTGGGTTGGGGCCCTAGTATCCTTTGAAATGCCACTTCATCGTGTGAAACAAAATGCACTGCCATGTCGACCGTTTGTAGTGACATTCAAGGAGATGAAGCTTCGAATTCCAAGTCTGTTGTTTTTGGTTGAAAGCGATCTTTCTACGCCAGTACCAGCATGGAGATTGAACAGCAGAGAACTGTTCTCCTCCGCTGAGGTGTGAGGTGGGTCGGGTGGGCCATGGTGTTTCGTGGAGCTTCCAAGTTCCCACTGCAGTGGGATGACGCCGCAGGTAGCGCCTGTTGGGGATCCCCTTGCTTGTGAGGCCCAACCCCTGGCCCCAGGCTCGGCAACGTCCCCTTCATAGTAGAATAGCAAGCATCGTGGGAGCACGCATGTGACTGGGACTTTGTGCCCCTCCAGGCTACGTCAATAACCACTTGAGGTCAAGCCCTCCTCCCTGCCCCCATTTGAGTTCTGTAACCTTTCAAGACAACTGATTTCTTTCGCAAATCTACAAGTTTCTCATAATATTAACATAGTACTTTGACATCTGCTGTTGGGTCCAAGAGCGACTATGAGATAAACCGAGTATCCTGACTAGAAATGGCATCTCCTCTCTCCTCAAAATTACAGACAAGTTTTGACGCTGATCCTCCTGTAGTGCTGTCAAACCTCCTCAACAGAATCTCACCATTGCCAAAGATGAGTCACCTGCACTTACTTACATCATCAGCCCAGGCGAGAATGCCAGAGTATCGAATTGCATTAATTATCACCGCACTCTGATGAGCAAGATCGAGGCTATCAAGATGGCTATGCAGCGCCAGACTGAGCAGAGCAATAGCTCGCATAAGCCCTACAGGGGCATGTATGATCTAGCTATTGAGAATCGGCAGACAGAGGTTGGCCACCAATACCATTATTCTCGCGATTGTCGATTTCTACGAGAAAACAGAAGCATTGCTGACAGTGTGGCAATCAGTGAAGTTGCTGAGCTATGCGCCAGGCTTTCTTGTTCTCCGGCTGCCCAATCCATTCTCAAGCCTTGATGAATGGTCCTGATACATGGGCATACCAGTTATCAGACTGGAGAGAATATGCTTCATAATATAATTCGGACTGCTAACAAGCAGGAGGACCTCCCTCTCCTATCGTCTAATGTCTTCATCCGTATGGTCTCGAGGTGTAACGTTATCCGCAGTGGTACTGTCACGTCATTCGCCTTTGCGATGCCGCAGGTGGACTGGTACAGTGTCTTTAAGGGCAACATTCTACTACTCGCTCATCCAGAACATCAAAGGTTGCTACAAGACGCCGTATTTTGGGTTGGACATCACAAGACCTTGTTTGCGTCGAGACTAGGTGCGCTGGATATTATTTGTAAAGAGTACAAGCCCCGATGGCCCGCATGCCCCGTATCGTGGCGCCAAATGAGACGGGCCTGGCGAGCTCGATTTCTTGACGAGTCTCTATAAAGTAAGGTTTAGCCGTAAAGAAGAGAACAATAGATGTAACATAATGACTGATTGGGTAATGCAGAACTGGAATCACGTTGTGCAGGACATAATCAATGTCATACCATACGTCAGAACGTACCCAAATTATGCCGGAACCTCACTCTCATCTCTGGTATTCCACGGTCGCGTTGCTTTACTCGGCGATGCGGCTCATACGCATGGTGGTGCCTTTGCCGCCGGTGGCTCCTTTGCCATTAACGACACATACGCCCTCACAATCAGTCTGGCTCACAATTGGCCTCCTCAAGGAGCACCAAAGCAACCAACGTTCAGACAGATCGAAAGATCGCTCGAGTTCTACGATCAGACTCGAAGGCCCCTGGTCACCAGGCTACTGGATATTGTTCATAACCAGGCTCGTGATAGGGCGCTGGCGGTCGAGAAAGACGAGACCAAGGGGGACACGGATATGGAGGAGGACTTGAGAATGAGAATGGCAAATAAGTCAGATATGACCTGGCTGACTGAGCATGATGTGGAGGCAGAGTTTGATGCTCTTTTGTCTCGTGAAATCATATCACAAGGCTGACCTTACGCTGAGATAAAACGATCTTTCCGAGCCGTACCTCAACATTCGACACAATCCCTAATTTTAGCTGAGACCGCTCTCCCCAAAGTTGACAGCCCGGACGTCTCTCAACTAAGGATCACACTACATGTATGAAACAATGCCTCTTGCTATTTTTCTAAGATTGTGTCTATAACATCCTATATGCAGATTCCAATGCGTTTCCAGGTATCTCCTTTCCTACCAGAAGTTTCTAGATTCTCCGCTCTAACAGGGTAGACAAGAAGGCCCCACCAACAATAGCCATTTCGTTGACCTCTGACCCCGTCGCGCAGCTTACCTAATTTCAGCACCGACAGTTCAGGGCCGTATTCTGCGTCAAGTATCTCGTTAAGCTCTCCTGCACCGCCCTAGTATGACCCTTCTTGGAGCATATCCACCGGGACAACCCTCTTGTTTCGACCTGTGCGGTCTAGACAAATATACTCGACAGTCTGTGAAGTCCACGCCGGGCCACAAGCTCTGGCCTCCCACCCTCTTTTCCAGAACGCCGTCATGGACCGGAAGTCACTCTTACTCCCGTCAAAATGTGCCAACCAGGCCTCAGTCAACTGTGAATTCACAGGCCGCCTCAGGAGAAATTGTCACCGCAGCGCGATATGGGACAATGATATTGTTTAGAATACACTAGCTTCGCCTCCCTAACACCTCAGGATCCTCGAGGTGCACAAACCCCTGGGCATACACGGGACTGGCTTCGACAAGTCCGGTCCCCAGCTGGTACTCCAGCTCCTCGAGGGTGAACGAACTTCCGGGACTGGCTGCACCGCCTAGCGTTAGCCCGAAGACTTGCATTATGCCGTAGACCTTATCGAGCGGATCCCACGACGTGCGTTTCAATGACGCTGAGTATAGCAGGACTCCGTTGGCACTGATTAACTCCCGTGAGCCTGACTTTTCCACAATGTCTATGAGGTCCTGCGCCAACGCCGCTTTGAGGCTTCTCGGTTGTCGCAAGGTCTGCTGTTGCTCAAGAAGGGCTGAAATTTCTTCCGTCAACCTCGTCGCACTTCTTAGCAATTCGCCGAGCACCAGGTCGTTTCCGGGGCAGACATAACCGTGCTTAAAAACGAATCGTGCGTCCGGACGTAGAAAGGCCTCCTGCAATGTCCACAACGACGAGAACCATAGATCGCCAAATGCCTGCATAAGGTCATGTCTTGTAGATTTGAGGAGGGAGACGAGGTCTGGCTTTGCTAGGAGCGCTGGTGTGAAGATGTTAAACTGTCCCAGCTGCTGATCCAGATGCTCTAGTTGGTGAGCATGACTATAATTCAGCCAGATATAAGCCTCCTCAGCACGCTCGAAGATACTTGCTTGGTGGCCGATCTCGTTGAGCTTGATGAGATCGTTTTCTTGATCGATGCAAGCTATGTCGAGCCAGATGTGAGAAACATTGGACGCAACGTTGCGTATGGCACGGCTGAAATCTTCTGGGGTGAAGTGATCTGGCCGGATGCGAGGAACAGCCCAAGGAATGTTGTTAATCTGCACGCTCTGTCCGGCATTATAGACGAAGCGGCCCCATATATAGCTCAGGATGTTGTATTTTGGCTGCTGGAAAGCCCCGTAGGAGGATTTACCAGTCCGTTCAACTGATGTGAATGTTTCTCCGTCGATATGTAGAAGTCTACGGGGCTAATATGACTTGGGTGCTTTCAGGCGCGACATGCTAGGGATTTCCTTTCTATTTCTTTCACTATAGAAACGTGTTTGTGGGTGTTTAGGGCTGCTGGTTATTGATAAAAGAACGGAGCTGGCCTCGACTCCATAATCCTTCACATTCGACTTACTATGTGGTGCCGGTTGTAGCTGACTAAATATTGTCGCAGTGGCCCCCAAAGTGGCGGAGTTACTAGCGCAGCAGAGGCATTTGCCACGACATATTTCACCACTCATTTTTTACCCAATTTAGAGCTCACCCTCTTATTTTGCACTGAGGCTCACTCTAGCCACCCTCGTAAGCAGGAATCTATGGAACGGGCGGGGCAAACGCTACTCTTCGGCAGCACAAAGCTTCAACAAAGGTCCCTGTGACCATGCACGATATCTTGGTGGCTTGGATTTTACTGTAAGGAAATGGTTTTTGCTTTGTCGTATAACTCAAGATTATAGGATTTACAGAAAACCTTCATCTCGGCGGTATGGCTATGGGCTAGCAGCGCCTGTGGTGCTTACTGTAAGATTGTCTTGATTATTAGCTATACGCTGTTTATCCCGTCTCTGCTTTGAAGAAACATACCCAATCAGAACCGAAAGACATAATTGGGAACTTGTTTCTTCCCTTCGTGGGATTTTTGACCTGCGTGTTGTTGCCCGAAAAGTACTTGCACATATCTTAGATGTCGTTGACGATCTGCCCAAATACTTTATGTTATCGGGTTTTGACCCTGTCGTCTGAGCAAGACTACACAAGGCACACTGACGGCACATGGGAACATATGGTCCAGACATCTAGCTACGCACTCAATTGCCTAGAGGTCTCAAGGGAGAATCTCTAATCATGTCCTGTGCCACAATCGCTACAAGACGGGCAAGGGGGCGAGGAAGAAATTGCTTAGACGATACTGCTCCAATATTGTTTTGGTTGACTTCTAAAAGGGGCTTGAGAATTAATTACTCAAGTAACTTCCTCGTGATTAGCAGAGATAATTAAAGTTATATGTGGTATAGATCTCAAAACCATGACACCTTCTTATGCATGTGAGAATGAAGCCTATGGAGGTGTAAGCAGCCCACTCAGGTCTATCGAGGACTTTGCAAGGGCTTTCAGTCTTTTTTTACGTAAAGTATCGTGCATGGGCTCAACTACAGAATGTGCCAGTCCACCTGCTCCGCCGCAGGAAATTCAGTGGCTCCCTTATCCACAAAGGAGTTGAAAACGCCGACCTTGATGAAATATTTTGTCCGACTACTTTCTCCAATGTAAACCCTCTCAAGAATGATACCAATACGGTTGTGTGAGGTCCGGCCTGCGTATATTGCGTATTTCTCTGCGCCAGGACGGAACGTGCCACCCACTGTTCAAGCTGAACCTTGCCCGCGAAGAACCGTTGCAGAGGTACTTTGGAGAGGACTGACACCGTGAGGTCACCCGTCACGAGCGCCCGTCGTGGAGGGCACGCGGCAACGATGACAGCCTCGCGAATTGTGACGGAACCATCACAGCCGATGGCCCAGCGGAAAACCGACGGAGGGCTATCCACCCAAACCTCCCACATCCAGGTTGCTGATCGATGGCGTTCGACGTCGTCATCGTCAGCATGGTTCCCTTGAGGCGCGTATTGAGAATCCTCTCCGGCATCCGTCTCTCTGGCCTTCTGGAAAGTAAACGTCGGAACAAGAAGCCAAGGCTGCTGCTACTACCCGTGCCTGTCCGGAAGGATGACGGGCCGAGTTGTGCGCCCGAGAACTCACTGATAGAGAAGACAGCGCCTCCGAAAGCCGATTACAGTTCATCAACAAACTCGTGCGGATATAGGCCCAAGACGAAGGATCGGAGGATGGTGGCCTCGGACTGCCCTAAGATACGTCTGAGGTAGTCCTTATACCAGGAGACCGTTCGGAGGGCCGACATGATAGCGATAGCCCGGTTGGCGTCAGTGCAATACCTGTGGTCGCCAAACACTATGATGTCCATCGGGGTCATCTCAGTTAATCTCACTATCCCGGTCTCCTTAATTAGCAACAGCTCAGGACGAGGCTTTTCCAGGCCTCCTCACTCGATATACATATTCACCAGTTCTACCAGGTGATCAAGAGGGACTGGCCTGGGGGCAGCAACAGCAGAACCGGGGCTGTTTGTTGCACCACCTAGCCCGGTCTCTGCGTGGCTCGCACAGAACAGTTCCCAGTCCTGCTTGCAGAGCAACAGGTCTAGCCGGAGACACGATTCTTGGAGCGTCCAGAGAGATGAAAACCACCCATCCGGCACCAGCACAGTTGAAGACTTATTGAGGTTGCTATCAGCCCCAGGTTTCAGAAAGTAAATCATACCCTGTCCAATCTGTTCCGTAGGAACCACATTTGCCAGGCCCGTGGGCCGTGCAGCAGCTAGATAGACGGGGCTCCAATGATTGCGCGCCTCCAGACCCTCCTCGGCGCTGATTGACGTGAACTCGACCTCGCGCGAGAAATAAAAACGCGCCAAAAAAGAGACAGCTGCACGCAGGCCCGACCAGTCTTGCAGTCTATTGAATCACACCACCGCCCACTTGGCAGACCGGAAGATGGTCGCCTGCCGTGCGATCTCCGTCTGACCCAGCTCGCTGCCGTCCTGTGGTATGCACACCAGGTCAAACCAGACATAGCGGGTCTGGAACGGGACACGGCGAAGAATCCTCGCAATGTCCCTGACTTCGAAGAGTGAGTTACACGGCACGTTCCAGGGAACCCCACGCACCGGAGCGCTCGCACCAGGCGTCCTCCACCTGCCCCAGGTGTGGCTAATGACAAGATAGTCGACCACACCGCCGCTTGGACACCGAACCGTCCGTCCCTCACGCAGGTCCCAGAGAAAGTAGGGATTTCCGTCTGCGCGGCTTGTGGGTGGGAGCCAGGGACAGGATTTCAGCACCCCGGCAAAAGCTGGTCCACTCACACGAAGGTGGCCCGTTGTCTCGCTGTATCCCGTCCCGGGGAGGAGGCTGAACGTGGTCGCGTCCGAGCATAATGCTGCGATGGCAGTACGGTGGGCAGCTGCGGCCACTGCTGCTCTTTGCCTGTGGAAACTGGTCTTGTCCCAGTCGTGCCTCTTCAGCGGAATGAACTCCCAGAGCCACAGCTGGTAGAGGCGAGAGCGGTAAAGGGAGGTTCTACCCTTGGCGATGTCTGTGCAGCGCTGATCGAGATTATGGTCGAGCTCGCCGTCCTGAAGGTAGACCCTGGGCCATATACTGGGAACCCCTTTGTCGCCGAGAGTCTGCTCGCCCTCCCACCACTCTACGAGGAGCTGCAACGACTTCAGCTGCTCAAGACACAGGACAGACAAGACCTCTGCGCGTCGCTGTGCATCGGCTGGGCCGTTGTAAATACCTTTACAGTACTCCCATTTATTGTAATGTCCATATAAAGCTTCATCGTCAGTGCGGACGTTGCCATCATCGTCCGATAAGATACCATCATGGTGAAGTTGTAATGTATGAATGGGGAGGCTCGGGTCGAACGATATCAGGTGAATGCCTCGGTCTCCGGTCTCAACTGGTTGGTGCTCAAAATCCATGTTCAAACAATTGTCCAGGCGCCTTAATTCTTGCTTTTCTGTTTGCTTTTTGTTGAAACTTATTTTTCTTCGTCATATAGCACTACAGTCAGCTGCCACGTGGCGGGATGCTCATCTTTTAGCATCGGGTTTTCCTTATCCAATTAAAGCCTTCTCTTGCTATTCCGCTAACCTTCAGCAGAGCTCAGCTTGTAACGGCAGAAGGACCTTGGCCCTGCCGTATGAGCTTCGCTCGTCTGTTAAAACTTGTATGATCCCTCCGAATTCGGCCGAAGCACGCATCTTATACACTCGTTCATGTCTTTTAACATCCAGTGACAGTAGGTTCGAACTTTCACGCTCGTCTAAATGAATATGACAAAAGGAGCCACATGTCAAGTAACACAGCTAAGCTTAACATAAATTTAGACTTGGTAGGCTTGATAAGATTTGTCGGTGCAGACTCTTCGGCAGAAGAGAGCAGCGCTCTAATTCTTTGGGATTTATTAACAGAATCGCCCACATGCTACTCTTAAAACCACTGCCACCAATTTTCTCAGCCCCAAGCCCCCCCCCCCCCAACACAAGAAACCCTCCCCCCCGACACCACTGGAGTTTCAACCTAACCACCGCAATATCATGTGCTTCGCTTCAGGGATTCCGTGATAAGAACCTTGTAGCCTTCGACTGCCTCTTCTAAATCTGAAATCTTCAGATGCTCGTGGTCAGAATGAGGCACAAGGACGCTTCCCGGGCCATAAAGATATCTCTTATGGTCCCCTTTCAAACTCGGGATATCCGTGCCATATCTTGCCACAAATGTTTCAAATCCTATACCAACATCAGTCAGTCTCCGCGGTAGAGCAAGCGTATCTACAAGGAGGTCATGCTTGCTTACCTTCAATATCGTAGTCTATGGGAACGGGCCCGATACCGACCCTAAAATCGACTGTGACGTGAGGTGAAACCTCAAGGACAGTTTTTCTGATTAGATCTTGTATTTCTCCTGGAGTCCCCGCTGCAATCCTGACTGTAGCCGTCGCCACTGCATCTTCCGGAATAACGTTGGAGGCTACGCCACCGTCGATCTTGCCAATATTGATCGTTGTGTTGCCAAATCGCTCACTCCAAGGGAGTTGGACGTCCTGCAACGCAGCGAGACTGCGAACCAGAATGTCAATAGCATTCCTGCCGACTTCAGGATATCCTGAATGGCCCGCTATCCCCTTTGCTCGTATGGTCCCCCCAGTAACTCCCTTGTGGCCTCGAGCAAGTTTGAGATCCGTGGGCTCTCCAAAGATGACCGTCTCCCAGGATAACCCAAGGTTGTTCGCAGCCTTCATACCAGCGCCGCCGCTCTCTTCGCCAACGACAAAAAGCAGGGCAACATCGCCTTCATTGATCTGGCCTGCTTGGATGAGCGAATCAACCGCGATGATCTGGGATGCCACGCTTCCTTTAGCGTCGACAGTACCACGGCCCCAAATCTCATCGCCCTTTCTCTCATAGGGCCAGAAAGGTGGGACTGTGTCAATGTGCGATGTGACGAGGACCCGAGTGCTTCTGACGTCGCCTAGATAAGCAAAGACATTCTCTCGGTCACCCACAACGGACTGGATCTCCACAGTGAACCCCTTCTTCTGCAGATAGCTTCTGAGGAACGGAGTCACATTGCCTTCCGAGCCGGTGATGGAGGGACGCTCGACAAGAGACTTGTGTAGTTCGACGAGTGGGGAATCGGACGGAGCGGGTAATACCGAAGATGCGCCTCCAAGTGGTTGTTGGATGCCACTTGCGGCGCCGGGCTGCCAGCCGGCCAGGAAGCCAGAGAGATAAAAGAAACCCTTCATTTTGAGGGCTGAATGTACAAGTGATCAAGATGAAGAGCTAGCCAAGAAGAAAGCTTATCTAGATGAGGTTTGCCGAAGCACGCCGGATATATGACTGCGCCTATGCAACCAATTCGCACATACGAGACCAAAACTACGAATGCTTGTAACGTTTCAAGTTCCCCTCAGTAGATATCGCCATACGACTCCACAAAAGCGACATAATCGCCTTGTTTCTGTTGTATTATGGCCAGCCAGCGAGATAGCGCAATTTGGTCCCAAGGTCATCAAATCATATCCGCCAACCAAACTCCTGGTTAGGCGATCACACAATAAACTTTCTCCACGCCTTATCGGAGACTGCGGTCGGCCGAAGATACTGTACTATGTAGAAAAATATATGAGTAGGCCTGAATATAATATTCCTATACAGCGACCTTGATTCATTAGTGGCACTGCTCAAGCCTTTTGACGCTTTTCCACGAATCTGCCAACACCATTCAGACAATGACAAATAAATCTGGGGGAAACCCTGGTCTGAACACCTCAACCGTCATTGAAAGCCCTCATCATCAAGGACAACTGCAAATCGTGTCTCGTGGCGATGAGGCCTTGCCCGCGTATGATGATGCGCAGGAGCAGATTATCGGCTACGATGCCGATCTCATGAGAGCCAGAGCGGCGCTGAGTACCGAGGAAGAAAAGCGACTCCTGAGGCGCATAGATTGGCACCTACTCCCACTTTTGTCTGTAATGTACATGGTGAAAACCATCGATGCTGCAAATGTCCGTTGGCTTTCTCCTGCCACACGTTCTGAATGAAGCGATAATTATACTAAGGTTATGTTAGGTGTCCAACGCCCGAATCATGGATGAAGGAACGTCAAATAATATTCTGACGGAACTTCACATGACCTCTGATCAATACAACTTCGTGACCCTTGCTTATTATGTGTGTGGTGACCGTCTCTTGCCTACTTTTTTCTTGCAGCTGCTAATAATAGAAAAGATACCATACATCCTCGCAGAAACACCATCAAATCTCTTGCTAAAGCACTTGAAGCCTTCGGTATGGCAAGCTCGGATTATGGTATGTACTCCAGTTCCGCATGACGCGACCCCCAGCATTAACCTGGGATTTAGGTCTCCTGGGGTGTAGCCCTCTGCTGTCATGCTGCTGTGACGAACGCGGGTGGCCTGTACACTGTGAGAGCCTTCCTTGGGCTGTTTGAAGCTGGGCTATGGCCCGGGATGCTTCTGCATCTCTGTTATTGGTATCGACCCGACGAGATGGCTCCTCGAATTGTTATCGTCACCATACTTGGCAATTTCAGCACTGTAATTAGCGGTGTTCTCGCCTTTGCCTTTGATGGTGTAGAGGCAAGAGGACTGTCTGGCTGGAAATGGTGAGATTATTGGCCTCAGCCCCATCCGCAAAGAGACTCTCTAATATGGTACAGGATGATATTGACAGAAGGCATCTTCACCGTGATTCTTGGCATTTTTACATACCTCTTTTTGCCCGATTGTACGATTTCTCAATTGAACACCCACTGAATAGAGCCACGCTGACAAATACTGACAGTTCCTTCAAACGTGGCCTGGATGTCGGAGAAGGAGAAGACCTTCATAGAAGCCAGACTGCCTATCAATGCCCCGAGAGCTGCGGAGAAAGACTTCAACTTGCGTGAATTCTTCACCACTCTGAAGGACAAAAGGCTTTGGCTGTTCCTTCTTTGCTGGGCATTCTTCACCGTTGGCACAACTGGCCTCACGTTCTACCAGCCTACGGTCATTGCCAATCTTGGGTTCACGTAAGTATTGTGTGCCCGATATGTAATAACTCAAAGACTAATATATCTCGTCCAGGTCGATTGCGCAAGCACAACTTCTCAACATACCGCCGGCTGTATTCGCATGTATTTTGACCGTCATCTTCGGCATCTTCGCGGATACGGGACGGTTCCCCCAACCATCCATCCCACTCGGATTCATGATTGTGATTGAGGCTTGCTACGTGGTGTTGTATACATTTCCCAACTCCGGGGGGGTGTACGCAGCGACGGTGATTGCGGGAGGCTTCTCCACAGCTTGGTAATAGCGCCCTGACTTATTTTCCTCCCGTTAACAGCTGTAGGCTAACATGATGCAGGTACACCATGATGTGGCCCTGGCGGGTACAGACAACAGAGGGAGCCACTGGGTCGGCGTTTGCCATAGCATTTGCAAATAGCTACGGGCAGATAGGCGGCGCAGTTGGTTCTCAGCTGTTTAACTCGAGATATGCTCCCAAGTACACTACGTCGTTCGGTATAGCGATGGGCTTTATTGGCATGGCTATCGTTATGAATATCATCACCTGGGGCTTCACGTGGAGAGTTGATTCCGACACGAGGAAGCTCAAAAGAGCGAGGATTGCGGCTGCTAAGAAAAACCAAGCCATATTGAACGATGTCAATATTCATAGTAAAGAAAGAGTTATGAATGAGTAGGAAGTAGTCAACCTGATTAGAAAAGAATTTTTATAACTCGAGAACCCTTGAGCAGGAATTCTTTACTATAACCCAAGGAATTGAAGGAAATATGAAAATTACATAATAATCCAAATATGGCTCAAGGTAGTATAGCAGACCCGGGTAATTTGGAAAAGAGCAGTCTAGTTTATAAAATCGGACGAGCAAGACTACGTTGACACCAGATCATCCAAAGATGGGAGACCGTGGCAGCGAGATAATCAAAGGAGATCAGTGTTCATCTACATATTAAATTTATAGAATGTTCTTTCCCTATTACTCTTCACAACGAGTGTAATATTTGAGCTGATTACAATACTCCTCGATTTCTTATAGGGTTCGGCGCAATGTCCTCAAGCGCTTTATTCTTCAGTTTCCTGAAGGTGCAGGATCTGCTTCTCGCAGCTTCTGAATATGTCTGTGGCCGTTGCTGTTCAAACGAGCTCCCGAACGAGCTTCGAATCTCTCCTCGCTCCTCGCGCTGGCCCGGGTTCTGCTCTCGGAGTTCCATAGCTTGGTCAGGTCCTTGATGCGGGCTGGCGAGCCAACCCTCAGATTGCTCGTCCGGTCGGGTCGATATGGTTGGTGCCTGAACCTCTGGTAGGCGCCATGAGAGAAGCGCTGATACTGCCATCAGAGGAATGAAGGTAAGGAATCGTATCCCAAGAGAGATTTCCTGACTCGCAGTGTACGCGACGATGATTCGAATCAACGCAGCTCCGACCTTGCCCGCAGCAGCCGCAATGCCAAAAAAGGTACCGCGATAGACGGTCGGGAAGATCTCGGCGGCAGTGACGAATATAAGCGTGTTAGGTCCGACATTGAAAACGAATGTGAGAATAGCATAGAAAACCTGGGCCATGATATGCGGCTGTTGCGTGTGGGCGGTGACGATGAGACTGGTACCAGCTGCGGCAAGGAGGATGCTGATGATCAGGAAAGTCGCTGCCAACAGATGTTTTCTGCGGATCGAGTCTATGATGACGATGGCGGTGATGCCTCCAACCACTGAAGGCATTGAAGCCAGCCATATAAACCTCATCGAGTTGGCCTCAAGCACTTTGTAGATTTTGGGACTGCAGTTCCACCAGTCCGAGTTCCACAGGGGATTGCCGGGGCACCTTTGTGCATTGCTTTCTGGATCGTGTATAAGAATGGACAAATCGCTAGAGAGGTCCATCGAGAGGCCGTAATAGCACACGTCTAGTAGTGCCCAGAGAAGAGATATGGAGGAGAGGGTCTTCCAGGCTTTGTGTGGCCCAGTCAAATAGCGCCAAGCGCCAATGTACCACATATACCAGTGATCACCTCTGTCATCTTCGTTGTGTTGTCCTACTGTAGGCACGGTACCAAGAGCCGGCCTCGAAGCCTTCTCGATAACACTGGCATTGCGATAGACCATCAAAGTGTTTTTCACAGCCTTCCGCAGGTCTTTTCTGATGCCAGCATAGTACCGCGGTGTTTCGGGTATGGTGAGGCGTAGGGTAATAGCTATGGTAGCGGGTATGATGCCGATGCCGACAATCCATCGCCACACCTGATCTACCACGAGCTTCGACGTATCGCTCGCCGAGTCGTCTGGGGAGAGGTTCCACCTGGAAGTCGTGACCTGGAGTATCCCAAGACTGATGCCGTCGACCAAAAGGCGGCTCACAGACTGCATCAGGAAGACAGCTGCGAGCATCACGGCGCGGGACTGGGTAGATGCCCACTCAGCTGTGATGATAGCGGAAAGCGGATACTTTTTCAAAGTCAGCCTCTCTCACGCCATATTCATTATCTTCTAAAGATATCTCACCTCGGCGCCGATGCCGAGCCCCAGCAGGGATCGCCACCAGTACAGCCAAGAGTAGATGTCCATAGATTGCGAGGGTCCATCGGCAAGCGCCCCTGGCGACACCATGAGCCCATTCGACGCCTGGATGACACCAAAGGTTGCAACGATCACAAAGGCCAGCTCGAGACCATACAGCCTCTTGCGTCCTGCCCGGTCAGCAAAGTGGCCCATTGCCACCATCCCCACAATCGTTCCGACCAGCGTTATCTCATCCAGGACAAGGCTTGTGTAGTTGCCAAGGCTGCCATCTGGGGGGTAAACATAGAATAGAGAGGTGTTGATGACGTTCGTGGCGAACAGGCTGAAGGAAGAGGCGAGAAAGCCAGACGCGGCCACGAAGAAGACGGTGTACTTGAAGCCTCCATCATCAACGATAAGTGAGATCTGCTTCTCGCGTTCGCGGACACTCTACTTGCACATCAGTCTCATCGCTCGTCTCCAAGGTCATGTCTGATACTGTAGCCGGTAGTCCCTCTTACATAGTCAATTTCCAAGTGCTTCACCTCCCGGCCATAGTCTGTCCAGAACATGAAACGGCAATACCTCCTTTCTGTCTCCTTGGAGTCGGTCTGTTGTACATTGAAATCCATCTCGGGTTCTCACGAAATGAGGTCCGTGGACGAGTATCAAAGCTCAACCATACAGATACCACTCATCAACGAGCATGTCCTCCAGCCCCTCTTTTGAAAGAATTTTGATGCGCGCTGTAAGCCTCAGTCGTCCTCGGTCTGCGATTGTCTTGTCTGCGCCACGGCTAGGCATCCGCAATGCCCAGTTGCAGCGGCTGACTGCTCCAGCTCGTCACCTAAGTTGCCAATCTATTAATATACATCGCCCCCTCGAGGCCGCATACTTAGTTCGGGATGCAATGCCAGCCGCCGAGCAGGCACACGGTTTATCAGTTCCAATAGAGCTCGCACGTGGCCTACCCCGGTCAGATTGAGATGCGCCTGGGGCTGACCATTAGGCGTAATCCTGGACTCGAAAACGCCGCTGACAACTTCGCCTAGATGTCAATCCCCCAAGACAAGAAATAGAAAAAATGTGAAGGCACAGGTAGAAACCTGGGCTGGTCCGGAGAAGCAGAATTGCAGACGACCTGACGACCATCTCCAATCGCAGGCCTGCGCCCGCTGTCGTTCACTGAAATTGCCCATGTTTCATGCTCCATTATGATCGATCCAGGCACGATTCTGGCAATCATTTCCCTCATTGTACAAGTCGTCGGTTCTGTTGACCAGGTCATCGCCGGCTTTGATCGCTTCCAAAATGCACCCCAAGAACTGCGCGACTTCAAGCGCTCGGTCAAGCGGCTCCAGAGGAAATTTGCCGACTTTCAGAACGACGTACAGACCTCAGTCACGATCCTCCATCCTGACGACTTGGAGCAGATCGAAGAGACTCTGACGCTCTGCGCTTCCCTGTTTAGCAGGCATGAGGAGCGTCAGAGAGAAGGCTTGCTTAGTGCAGTCCTGCGCAGCACCTGGTCGATGGGAAACAATGAGAAGCTGGCCAAATATAAGGCCCGCATTGAGGAGCACTACATAACAATACTGGTACCTGGTTGGATGCAACTCGTCGTAGTGCAGTAGGTCCTCGAATAAACTGTAACTCTCCCGGACATCACGCTATTTGACTAATTACCAAGTCTCAGGACCAGAAGCCTGAGCGGTCACAGTGAGGAGGCCACGCTAGAAGAGGCCCAAGTCGAAGCAGATACGCAGGCGGACCTCGCCCAACATAAGAGCGTCTTATCCGATAGACAACTGCAGAGAATAGCTCGCCTTGTCGAAGAGCTGAAGGCTATCGAAGACACCGGTCTCATCGAGCAGAAGCGTCGTCAACTGGATGAGGAAATGCGACGATTCCGGGTCCAACTAGGACTTCAAGCCCAAGACGATGAAGCATTGGATCACTTGGAGGACTCGGACTTGGCAGGTAGTAAACAAACACCCCCGTCATGCTAGTATACATCCAGATAGCTAGTAAGAGCAGACAGCTGACGCGAAAAGTCTCAGACCCGGGCCGTCGTCGAATGGGTCTGACATATGAAGCGGCACCCACAACATTGTACGCAAGCAACCATGCAGCACCGGCGACTCAATCCAGAGTCATGCTGATCGGTATTCAGATACTTGAACAATGCCCCCAGGAATCACCAAAAATTGAAACTGGAACGAATCCACATTATGGCTCGAGATGATGACACACGAATCCTACAATATCAGAACCTGGACGCAACAGTTCATGTCACCCATATAGTTCCGTTTGGGTCTATTCCATGGACGGCGGACAAGGACTCGAAGCGTGTATCTTTCCTCACGACACACGCCATAACTGTCTTTGACAATGAAGGCTACAACAATTACCACATCGATCCAAAATACAAGTTTGAGGATTTAGATTCCTGTGTAAAGTTCATGTCGACAGTCCGGGAGAGAGACCTCTGCGGCTTCTTTGACGCCATAGAGATCGCAGAGGATAGCACAATCGTGGCCAGACGGCAGGTGATACGGCTCTGGCAAAGGAAGAGACCGAACGAGCCGACGATCGCTACCATGACGTTCTTTCAGTCCTCTGTCTACATTCGTAAGCATAGAGAGGTCGATCTCGCTGATTATAGAGACAGCGCGCTATTTCACGTCCAGCCGTTCAGGCGACAAAGCGAATCCGACACCATCGACATCATCCCATCATCATCACCACGTCACGGTGTGAGAAAAATGCGCATCAAGTTTGGCTCAGTACAAGGTTAGTGCGAAGGTCCATCCTATTGTACCAGTCTCGGGGCCAAGCCATTAACTTTGTTCCCTATCTCAGCTGCGCAACTCTTTAAAAAGCAATTCCGCCTCCTCCACCATGCAGCCGCGGTACTTCCACAAAACCAAAGCACTAGTACAATTCCAGAGAATGTCAGATCATTCTCATTCCTAACAAATACTTCCGAGTACACTTCATCGTCATTGTGTCCTATCTCACCGTCTTCTGCGACAACACAGACGACACCAGCAGCTACCCCCTCGGACAGTGCATGGAACCCTGCAACGCCGCCACGGATCCAGACAACTTTCAGTCTTGATAGGGACCCGAGCGAATGGGCTAATGTTTACGAAACCCTCAGAAAGGATGACTGGGACGGGTAGATCAATGTACAGCTCGCAGTATGTAAAAATATTCGAAGTTTTATTAAAGCTTGATAATATCTTTGAGCTCTAATTCAACAAATTGTAAAGTCAAAGGCTATGCTCGTACATGGCAAGAGTAAGGCCCTAGGTTCTCGTGCAACTATAAGGATACTACCCACTTTTTTTTTTTTTTTTCTCTTTTTGGATAGACGGTACAATAAGATATACTTCCCTTCTTTTCATAATTTTAAACCCTCTGGACATGTCTAAGGCAGGTCTTTCTCCCCGGTTATACTCATATAGCCTTCGTTTGCTGTCCTCCTTTGTACACGCACGCTTGAGTTGCATAAGCCCTGCCAATTCCCAGAGCATCCGTTCTTTTCAGTGCGACAGCGCTCTAGTTCTAGTTCAATATATAAATTATATGTATTTTTTAAATAGCTTAATACGTCTACTATTATATTATCACATTATTCAAATTATTTTGTAATTTATTTATAAAGCTTTTCTTATTGAAAATATTATATAATAAAACAATTAGATTAGCTTTAAGAATAATTGAGGCCAAGGATGAAATGCTCTATAGCAAGGCGTTATATGTCTAGTTATAGTCCAGAGGTTAAGGTATAATAAAGCTTCAGACTCGGAGCTGGAAGACTGCTGTTGTAGAGTGGTCTTTATGTAAATAGTTGCCGGCATAAAGCTTAGCGGTGAGGAGTAGAAGGACGATTTTATCAGGTATAAAGTTGAGTAGTATACGAGACCCGAAGATCGGCTATGCAGACGTCGTATATTGCCTGAAAACTTTCCATGTCATTTTATTCTGCCACCACTCTTCCTTATAAATGGAAGCCTGAAGCGAGTTTTGCATTAGCACTTTATATCCCTTTCATTTCTGGAACGCTCCTGTGTCTACGGGCACTCTGATTACTTATGGCTGCAAAGACTATGTCCTCAGTGACAGTTTCATCGACCTGATCTGGAAAACCCCTCCCGGATATTATGTTCGAGCACACGCTTAATGCTCTTCTCAATTGGTGAGGGGATGGATCTACCACCTTATGGCTCAGATCTTGACGGAGATCGGAGGCCAGTTAATCACTGATCATGAGGGGTTCCTTGGCCGCGTTCATATGCTCCTCGATGTATTATCGAGATTCAGGGCGAAGGCTTAGGAAAACCAGGTATGCTATGGCAGGCCTTACCTGGGATACTACCGCTAAGATGCTTATCTTGCACAGAATGACGATGAAGCTAAAGGTCAGGCTGAACAAAATCACCACTAGCACTATGGCCATTGTTCGGATACATATTGAAAAAGAAAATACAAATTGAAGAAAGGTGATTGAAAGGGCGGTTCAGCAACTGAGATGGTCCGGAATAGAGAGTGGTCCGGAAATACCTCAGTCTTTATAATTTTCTCAACACCATCAAGACTGACTGCAGAATATAAGTAGAGCTCGAAGGAAGCCGATCTTGCATAGCAGGGAGAGCCAGTGAAATTGAAGCAGACGTCGGTTTGGATGTTTCGAATGACAGGCTGCGTGATCCCAGTGGAGCGTGCTCAAAGAATATTCAACCGCGATAATTATTCCTCATTCCATCAAACTTCCCGAGTATTATCGCATTTACGCTCTTGTCTATGTTGGGTCAAGGGGACCGCTGTTGATTCGATGTACATGTATGCAATACAAGCTGTAGGCTTTCTAAGCGCGATCTGCAAGTGCCCAGCCCCAACATCCCCTTTCTGATAGACGCTGAGCGGTGGGCCGCTGGTGTGAGTGAGAAAGAAAATACGGGTTCACCACAAAGCTTCTTTTGGAAGGTAACTTTGGGTTTAACGATTGCATCAGGCCCCCATCACAGGTAAGCGTTGCTAGGGGGCTTTGGCCCCTAGAACCCCGCACATTCACGCAGAGGTATAGCGGGCTCGAAACATCGTACACAGTAGTCCTCCTGCAAGTGGACCCGGAGCCTTCCGATGCTCTGTTGGATCAAATCTTAATGGACTAATCGTTCTCGCTTCTCTTCAACACAGACGCTGGGTTGCATCCGGCAGCTCCGATAATGACCTTCCGAATCGGACCTAGAGATCCGCAGATACGGTCCTGTATAACCCCTTTTCCACCCGGTAATTCGGCACATACACGGACCGGGCTGCAATAGGTAGGTCCTCAAATGCTCTTTTGTCAGACAAGATGGTATATCTTCGTTTCAGACCCGCATGTTGCTCGCCTCGGCTGCCCGCATCTCTCTGCCAGCTCTTGCCCGTCGTTTTGGCAGCTAAAATCATTACCTTGGGTATACCAAACATCATGCGGCAGCCAAGCCTCCTCCTCGGCCTCGCGCTGGGCCTGCTGCCCGAGCTGAGTACCGCGGCGGCGCAGTTTAGCCGCAGCGGTGTGTCAATTGCCGCGGCCGCGAAGGAGAACGTGGTCTCCGTCTCCAAATACACCAACCGTTCTCTCAAAAGCCTCGTCAGTCCCGTCAAGACCCGTATCGCCGCCTCCCAGGCCGGGACGGCCCTCGAGACCGTCAACACAATATTCAGTGACGTCTATCCCGTCGCCAACCTGACGTGGGGCAACGCGCCCGGCGTGTCTGGGCCGGCGCAGCAGTTCATCAGCTTCCTCGATACGGGCAGCTCCGACACGTGGGTGGTGACGCAGGCGCTTGAGTGCGTCGAGATCTCGACCCAGGTGCCCCTGAACCAATCGGCCTGCCAGTTCGGGCCCTTGTATAACCTGACGCAGGGCGAGTGGACGAACATCACGGGGCTCGAGTTTGAGATTGAGTACTTTCCTGAGCTGGAGATCCTGGACGGCGACATCGCCTATGCGCCTGTGACGCTTGCGGGGATTACCGTTGAGCAGCAGGAGGTCGCGCTGGTGGACTATTCGGCGTGGTCCGGCGATGGTCACTCCTCTGGGCTGGTTGGCCTGGCGTACCCAGCTATCACCTCAGCCATCAACCGCACGACGGGTGAGCAGGTAGAGTACAACCCGCTTTTCACCAACATGGTAAGCGAGGGCCTGGTCTCAGACGCCGTCTTCACCATCGCCCTGGACCAGGTCCCGCAGAACTACTCCGTCCTCGCGCCGGCGGGCGTTATTGCTGTCGGGGGGCTGGTTCCTGAGGAGTACTGGGAGGGCAACTTCACGAGCGTGGACATCGAGCTCACGGAAAACATCGGAAGTGTGACGGAGCTGACATGGTACACAACGACGCACGAGTTCGTGTTCCGTGACGCCAACAACGGCACCCTGCGGTCGGGCGGCACCTTCCAGTCCATTATTGACTGCGGCACAGCGCCGAATTTCGTTCCGACATTGGCAGCATACGAGGTCAACGCGCAATTCAACCCACCGGCGACCTACAATGCCTCACTGGGATACTGGACAGTGGACTGCAATGCGACGGCGCCGTACGCGGCGTACGTGATCGGCGGGGTAGAGATGCCCATGCGGCCCGAGAACATGATCGTGCGGAGCCTGAACGGGCTCCAGGGCTACGAGAACGTGTGCTTCAGCGCGTTTGCGGACGGTGGCATTCCGGCCATCGACGGACCCATGATTATCGGGGAGGTATGGCAGCTGGGCTACGTGATTGCCTTTGATCAGGGCAACCAGATGATCCACTTTGCGGAGAGGAGTGACTACAGCCAGTACTGAGTCTGAGGTTTGCGTGGTACAAATGTAGAAAAAGAAATCACAGGGTCTGATAAGGGAAATATTAGACAACATCGCCGATGTACTGCTGTCCGCAGTCCGCAGTCCTCTCGTATTGCTATCCCAGGCTGCTCCGGGCCACGAGTGTGCCGCACTGCCTTCGAGCCATTAAAGGACACATCGAGCCATAGCAGAGCCTTCATTCAGAACCCTGCCCGACTGCGTTGCCTGATGTCAGAGGCCTCAGGCTGGGAACCACCTCATGCTGGCTCATGCGGGATGTAGCTGGGCCTTTCTGTAGCTCCACTGTACCGGATCGCTTCAACCAGCAGCAGCTGATCTTCCTTATCGCATCATCTGCTAGTCTCGTATTGACCAGCCATCCATTTGGACTGACACTTTCACTTCCACTTCTCCAACAAGCTCCCTGGGAACTGGACTCGTTCCCGCTCCTCTGTGCTACGTCCTGCTCAGCATATTGCCGCTCTCCCATATCGAAGTCAAACAGGGCAGTCATTTGGATCACAATTCCGGCAACTTGACATCTGGATGTTGAACCCCTGTGTTGTACTGCGAATAAAGACACAATCAGTGTCTTGCACAGCGAGTCGCACTATGCTAGCCCTATCATCCACAATCACGCTTGATGATCTCATGTGTCGATGTCGAGTGTTCGACCCCATGAAGACTATGGGCTAGGGTTACCAATATATCAATACCAAGATTGAAATTCATTATCTCAGGATCATGAATTTCGAAAGGTTTCTTGGAAAAATGTTCAGTACTTAATCATAGGTTAATGCCAGGAAGGAAAGTTACAAACCTTGAACCAGAATCTCAGTATAGACCTCCTCACTCCTGTTACAGATAACCAGACCAGTGATGTAGAGAAAAATAATGAGTGATTGGAGGGAAAAGTCCATCTTGACAAATGCTAGAGATGTAGACCCTTTGAAAAGAAGTTTCATAAGGGTTTCTTGAATTAAGCTCTCCTGGATGCCTCTGGACACAGGCGAGACAAAAATGGTAAATGTTATGATCTAGATGGAACTGTTAGTTGAGACTGAACAGAACAATACCATAGAAAACCTAATATATAATTAGATATACTCCGAAATTTTCCTTTCTGTGCATTTGCGCTCACACTCAGCGAGTATAAGAAATCTTCGAACCAAATTTGCTCCCGCTTAAAGCAATGATCTGCTCCTTGAAGATGCGCTGTGAGAGCTGAAGATTGACGTGGCCGACAAGAGGTAATTACGCTAGCCTGGCAAGACAAGTGCAGAGGTCGGCGACTTCGTCGATAGCCAGCCTCAGGAAGCGTGAAATTCCGTACAATCTGCAGTCACTGGACGCGGCCTCATATTACGACCACGTAGCCGCGGAGCCGGCACCTCTCCTCTACGGGCTGTACCCAACGACCATCCAGCTGACAACCCGTCTTGGCCCGCGCGCCAGTGTGCTCGACTCAAGAGGAGAACGCCGACATTATTGCCGTGTACCGCGCCGCTGTCGCAGACGGTACCTACATGCTGGGCGTGCACGGGATGAATGTCGCGAACGCTTCGCACCCGGACAACGTGGTGTTGCCGCAGTGGCGCGATGCTATAGCGTTGCTTACCGTGGTAATTAATCTTTTCCCACTGCACTGTGTTGTGTCACGAGAACCTCGTGCGCAGGAGCCATATAGTCGGGGATATGCTGCCGCTCGTGGAAGCCGTCATATTTGGTTCCAAGGATTATTATGAGGCTTTATTATCGAATATTGTGTCAGGATCAAAGGGCACATTAGTGATCTGAGAGGGTGTGAGCTGCTCCCAGGCTTTTACTGTGTAACGGCATCAGGAATATTGAAGCTGCCCCTTCTTTTCTTTTTCTTTCTATGCTGATTACTTCTGCTATTATTATACATATTCGTGGCTCTAGTTGTCCCTGTTAAGCGTGGCTTCGCTGCTGTGCTTGCAACTTACAACCGCTCTCCTAACTTGGGAAGAAGTAGGTAGTGTTGGATGTAAGCCACTATTCAGGCCGCTCCGGCCATTCCTCGGCCAGGCCGGCCACGCTGTGCCGCCCTCCGGCCGCCTTGAGGATTGACTGATTCAGATATCCCTCAACGCGAGTCAGGCCCTCAGGGCCTAGTTCAGGATAAAAGAGGGCATATACAACCCTCATCAGGGTATAGAATAGGATGAATAAGCTTCAATAGACATTCGTTATTCAACATATTATCAGTATAATCATGATCTCTAGCCCTAGAGGCATAGAGGCACTCGATATCTTCATATACCGTATTCTCTATGCCTGATCAGCTAGAGGACCTCAACATAAGGAGTATACGCTCCAGGCGTGAATATAGCATAGCCTTATTAACAGAAGATCTGGCTCAACCTGAAGACCAGGCGAAAGGAAGAAAAACCTCCTCAACACAAAAGGCTATGTCGGACACCAAGGAAAGGAAGGAGGAAGCCTTTTCAACCTCGAGGCATCTCAGCAAAGAGGAATAGCTTACCTAGGGCAACTAGATTACCTAGGAACTCTCAATGAAGAGGCTTTTCATCGAATACAAGAAGTTCGACTTGATGAAGCCTCTCTTTATAGCTCTTCAAAAGAAGGCATACCTAACTAAGGCTGAAAAGGAAGCTCTGGCAACCCTTATCAACCTTATCAAGCCTGAGGATCTCGATATTCAGCTATCAGCTGTCAATAATATGATCTACTATTTGTATATATTATAACCCATCCAACATGCAGGTCGAAAACAGGTCACAAGCAAACAAGGACCAGGCATCATAACTCAACATCAAGACAGGTAACAAGGATTATATAACCCAGGGTTAGGGTTAGTAGCGCCAATATGTTAACTATGCCCATAGTTAATATATTCCGAAACTAACTATGAAGACTATGAATATAGTCACGAATAGTTGGGATTGAAAAGCTAGATATATAAAGACATATTTATTACTATTAGATAGATTATTGTATATAACTCTTCAGTCGTTAATCTAAGTATTTATTTATCATATACATTTGAATAGCCCCAAAGGCAGTAAATACTTATACTCTTATCAGGATTTGTATATTTCTATATTTAAGGATTTACACTTTGATATCGCTCTTATTAGCATAAATCCAATCAGTACTTAGGAATCTCAGGATTACTGCAATGCTTATTACATTTTGATAACTCTTGTTTAGGAACAGTTTAGTATATACCCTTTAAATAATACAGAAATATAATAGCTTCTTAAATCCCAACTAGATCTATCAGCGGCAGCGCTATTAATCTTATTAACCAAATTAAAGCATTTATAAAGCATATCAAGGAACTTGAGGAATAGAAATCGAATAGCAAGGAGTTTCATTATAAGATAGAAGCCTCTGCACTCTATGGTAGAGAATGTTATACCCTCTAGGCCTTCTTAACCTAGTATAAGGCTTACTTTTACTACGAAGAAAAGAAATTCCTGAAAAAGGCTAACAAAGTTATCTTTGCTAGAACTAGACTTAAAGGAGATATATTCACTTGATTTAAGCTTACTCTCAGGAACTATTTTGAATATAATAGATTCGAATAGAATAAAAATACCAAATATATCTTTAATAACTTCAATAATCTCAAATAAGTATTTAAGAATATCTTTAGTGATATAGATAAATAGTGTAAGGCTAAATGAGAATTTCTCAAGCTTAAGCAAATCAAATTTGTAGCTAAATATACTATAGAATTTTAGAAAGTCTCCTTATATTTGCAATAGGATAATATAGCTTTTATTGCTTAATATTATAACAGATTTAAAGATAAGATCAAGGATAATCTCATATATATGGAATAATCTATAAAGCTAGTAGATTTTATTATGCTTGCTATAAAGATTGATAATAGATAGTATAAATGCAGATTGGAAAAACAAAGGAAAGCTTATATCCTCTGAATTATATGCATTTAATCTAATATAGGAAAGAAATATTAGCATAATAAAAGATCTAATAATCAGAGATGCTCTAGCATAGCTTATAATAGAATAATATATGCAGAATCAATGAAAATTGATGCAATTTATCGATATAAATAATAATAAATAAGTGGCAATATCAAATGCTTTAATTGCAGAAAATATAGCTATTTCGCATAAGAATACTAATACCCTAAGAAGCTATAATAGCAATCTATTCTAAAAGAATAATAGATAAATATAATAGAATAATAAATCAATATTCTTATATAATATATAAACTAATGCATTTGCATAGATATTAAGTGCTAGATCTATTATATATCCGAAATAATCTGCAAATATTATGCTGATTATCTATAGCATCTAATAAATTACTCTAACCCTAATCAAAACTCAAAGCAAGTGATAAATCTTAATTATCGCTAATTATTTTGGATAGCTTGCTATAATAATTAATATATATTGTAATGAGCACTGCAGTAATCCTGAGATTCCTAAGTACTGATTGGGTTTATGCTAATAAGAGCAGTGTCAAAGTGTAAATTCTTAAATATGGAAATATATAAGTCCTGGTAAGAGTGCAAATGTTCACTGCCTTTAGGGCTATTCAAGTATATAACAAATGAATACTTAGATTAATAACTGAAGAGCTATATATAATGATCTATCTAATAGTAATGAATATGTCCTTATATATCCAGCTTTTCAGTATAGATCGCTCTAGTTGCTCGATTATCTTGATTATAGTTGTGATAGTTAGAATAATCTAACTATTCCAACTATAGCTGTAATAATCAGAATAGTCTAACTATTCCAACTATCCGCTAGTAACTCTAACTCTAGGTTATATAATCAATGCTTTGTCAGAATGTTGGGTTTATAACACCTAATCTCTATTGCTTGTGATCTATTAGTAATCTGCATATTGGATAAGTTATAATATTATCTTCCTCCTATCGATTATTATCTCTAATGATTTTCCATAAATACTCTGGCAAGTTCTTCGCATATATAATCTTGTCTTCCTAATCGAGATATTGAATAGAATTAATAATTCTCGTGTATCTAAGCTCTCTATGGCTTATTATTGTATTAATCAATAATATAATTTTCTTTCAGCTATCTTTCTTTATTTTGATAAAATGTCTTCCTATTCCTTCTGCGAATCTCACAAGGTGGCCTATGAGCTTTCCAAGGGCGATAATGCCCATTATTCTTTTTGTGTTTCTCGTAGTTATAGGGGCTGCGATTGCTTGGATCTCACCTCTTCTCAAATGCAGAAGGTGGTTATTCAGCACCGAAAGGCTGATGAGGATTTGGTTGCTGCTGAGGAGAAGCTGGAACTAGCTGCTGCTAAAGTTTGCTGCTTGCGGAAGCAGCGCTAGCAGTGGGCCGACTAGTTATTTGCTGCCTTATCTCGCAGCCTAAGCAGTATGAAGGAGCTTGAAGAGGTTGAGGCCTGTAAGGCTGAGGGGGAGCATCTCTATGTTGCTGCTAGGGTTATGCGAGAGATAGTTTCTGAGGAATCTGCCATAGTTGCTCGGGATTTTTCCTCTGGGGGTTTCAATTGGAATTCTGTGGATATTGGGAATAGTATAGTGGATTAGTCTGGTTTCCTAGGTGAGGCAGAGGCTTCTGGTTTTTCTGCTAGATCTGAGTAGTTTGCTTAGATAGTATTTTTCTAATATTCTCTGATTAAGTTATTGCTGATATTAGCTGATTTTTTCTAAGAGTTTTCGCTATAATTATAGTTTTTCTATTTTATAAGATATTAATATTCTCTTTCTTATTTTTATATATTTAATATTTATTCTACTTTATATTATTATTTATCTAATTCTAGATTAATATTATATATAAATTCTATATCTGCTAGTGCTAGTTTAAGAAGTAAGATATAGAAAACTAGATATAGTTTTTTATATAGGATTGCAAAATTATAATTGATTAATAAGATTTTCTGTAAAATTTGGAATAATCTAAGTTTTTTATAATCTAATTTATTATTTGGTTATATAGTTTTGATATTTTTGCATTATAAGTAAATCTTATTTTTCTCCTATAGGATTAATCCTTTAATCCTTTTGGAGTTTGCATAGCATATTATAGTTTCTCTTGCTTCTGCAATCTTTTTCTAGAGATCTCTATGGATTTCCCTTAATCTTATAGCTTTCTTATCTGCTTTTTCAGCTTATTTGCTAGATATTATCTTATGATATACTATAAGATTATATTTATAGAGTGCATAGAATAGGGATATTCCTATAGTGCTTATATCTGCGCTATTATATGCGAATTCTGCTAATAGTAGCAGTTTAATCTAGTTATTCTATTTCTGATTAATATAGCTTTATAGATATTATTTAATAATCTGGTTTATTTATTCTATTTATCTATCTATTTCAAAGTGAAATGCTATAGATATTTATTATATTGCATTAAATTATTTCATAAGTGAGATCTAGAATTTGGATATAAATTTCCTATCTTTATCAGAGATAATTTCTTATAATATACTATGCTTGCTTATAATTATTCTGAGGAATATATATACAAGGTTTTCTAGTATACTGCTTTCTTTGTAGAGAATAAAATATATATACTTGCTTAATCTGCAAATTACTACTAAGATGCTATTATATTATACTTTAGTTAAAGGTTTTTATAAGAGAGATAGCTTAATGATGAAGTTTAAGCTAATAGATTGCTATATAGCACTAGATATTAGTAGAGATTACAGTAGTTTATAAGATTTGTATTAATTTGCTTTGTTTTTGTTATAATTATTGCATTTCTTAATAATCTTAGTGATCTGCCTTTTGAATTCTAGGAGATTCTAATATCTTCTGATTTATTTATATATTACTCTGATTTCTTAGTATCTATAGGCTAGTATATTATATATTTCTTTGATATATTTGTTTTATTCTGCAGATATTATCTATTCTAGTATTTTGCCTTAGTATTTGATTCTGAGAGTAATATCTAGTTTCCTATATGCATTGATAAGATCTCTGTCTTTGCTGATTGCGAAAATATTCTGAATTTCTTCTTTGATTTTATTCTAGTGATCTGCTTTTCTGCTAAAAGCATCTGCTCTAGCATTTTCCTTGCTTTGGATATAGATAACTTTGAAATCGAACTAAGATAAATATTCTGCTTATTTTATTTATTATTAGTTAAAATTCTTTATTATTATAAATATAGTGAGATTCTTATAATCTGAAAATATTTTGATTATATATTTAGCATCTATAAGATAATATTTCTATTCTTTGAATAATTCTATTATAGCTATGAGTTCTTTATCTGGTATTCTATATTATAGTTCTAGTTTATTGAGTTTCTTTGAGAAATTAGCAATTATTTATAGTTATCCTTATTTATTGCGCTAATTAAGTTCTGCATTAAATATATAATCTGATAAGTTTATGTAAAGCTTATATTCCTTATTAAGGTTTAATTCTTCTAGTATTGGATTTTTAGTAATTAGTTTCTTGATAATATTGAAAGCCTGATTTTCTATTTTTTGCTATATAAATAGTATTTCTTTCTTGGTGAGATTAGTGAATAATTATATGATATTGCTATATTTGCTGATAAACTATCTATAGAAGTTAGTATATCTGAGAAATGCTCTGATATCTCTGATATTCTTTGGTTTAAGCTAATCTCTGATTGCTTGAATCTTGTTTTTTTGCATTCTAATATATCCTAGCTCAATTATATATCTGAGATAGTTGATTTTCTGGATATAGAAATAGCTTTTTATTGGTTTCACTAGAAGATGCATATCTTGAAATATCTGGAGTATTTACTATATATCCTGCTTATATTCTATAAAAGTCTTAGAGTAAATAAGGATATTATTAAGGTAAATAATATATATAATATCTAGGAATTTGCGGAGAATATAGTTGATTATCTCCTGGAAGGATACTAGTATATTAGTTAGTTTAAAAAGTATAATCAGATATTTGTAATATTTATAGCAAATTCTAAATGCTATTTTCTATTCTTTTTCTTCTTTGATGCAGATATATATATATATCTCTTTGAGATCTAATACTATGAACTATTATGCGCTTTATAGCTTATCTCTGATTTCCTTGAAAAATAGCAATAGATATTAGTTTTTGATAGTAATATTATTAAGCTATCTATAATTCATGCAAAGTTGGAGTTTTCCGTTTTTCTTTAATATAAATAGGATTAGGTATCCTGCTAGTAATTATAATAATCTAATATATCCTTTCTTCAGATTCTCATTAAGATACTCCTTGAGTGCCTCTAGCTTTGCTTTATTAAGTTTATAGATAGAGAAGAACTATAGTTGAGTTCCTTCCTTTAGTAGTATTTTATAGTTGTATAAGCTATATTCTGGAAATCCTATATCTAATTTTCCTTGGAATAGTTTCATGAATTTGTAATACTCTTATAGTATTTCAGCGAATATTAGTATTAGTCTATTCTTCTCTATTTCTACTATTTAAAGAAATAGGAGATATTATTAAGTATTCTTTCTTTCATTTGCTGCTTGCTTTTTCTATAGATTAGGGGTAATATTATATCTTGCTTAGCTTTTATATTTTTTTATAATATCTAGTGCTTCTAGTTATAAGATTTCCTTGTGATTCCAGAGTCTGCATTTCTATTATTGCTCTAAGCTAGATTATATTTCTGAGAATCTGCATATGCTTATTATTATATTAATCTGCTGATGCTTTAGCACTATTTTTGTGGATTTATTATTGCTAGATCTTTCTCTATAAGCTATTAGCTCTGCTGATTTGGAGATATTTGTGGATTTATTTAAGGCCTTTTTCTTTGAGTATGCTTCAGTGATTAAATCTATTCTTTTGCTATTGATTATAATCTTTCTATAGGTAATAGCATTATCCTATAAGATCTGGCTAATAATTTAATTGATTTAAGGATTATGCTTTCTAAGCTATAATATTCCTAGTATTAGCTTATATTATGCTATTTCTATAATATCTAATATAATAGAAATTATTCTGCTATAGATTATAATTAGTAGATAATTAGTTTCTATATTAATAATATCTTAGCTATAGTTAATATTTATTCTATCTATAGTTCTAAGTATATAGATTTCTATCTTCTTATGCCATAGGATCTTATCTTTGTTAATGATTTATAGAGATATGAAATTTCTCTGTATGCTGCTATCTAATAGGGCATTATATTGTTTTCTATTGATCTCTGCTGCAAGTATTATATATGCTGTATTAGCTCTTAGAGTTATATAGAGAGATTATATCTTTGGTTCTAATTATCTATTATCCTTTATAGGCAATCTTATTCTTTTAGGGCATTTTTTGCTGCTTATTAAGCTAGTTTTTTGGCTTCTTTCTGATATTTTCTATGTAATATTAGGGCTTTAAAGGCTTTTTTCGCCTTTTAGTTCTATTCCCTAAGTTCTTTGGTTATAGTTTCTTAGAGCTCTCTATTCTAGTGCTATTCCTTGAGTTTCTAGGGATTATAGATATTGCAGTTTTTGTATAAGCAATCTTGCTAATTATCTTTATTAATAATATATTCTACTAGGAACTGCTCTAATAATCTGATAATTATATAATTCAACTATTAGTTAATTTTGATTTTGAATCTAAGATTTTCTTTAGTATAAAGGATTATAGGCCTATTTTCTCTTAGTTTGATTAGAAACTAATTATTGCTAACTTTATCAGGTAAATAGGTTATGCAATTGTGGAAAATGTATGAAATCTATCTTATATTATAGTGGTGGAGATGCCTAGGGGAGATCCTGAGATTTTTATTGTTTTTAGCTAACTAGTTGTAGTATCGAATCTTGGTGATTGCTTATCTAAGGGGAATTCTTGGAATCTAATATTTGGTATTAAGTTATATAGCTTGGGATTATTGTTTTTCTTCATTTGTTAAATCAAGGATTTATTATAGGCTTTATTCTAGTTCTGCTATAGTGTGATTATAGTCAAAGGTTTCTGATAATTCTGTTTTCCAACTGCTAATTAGTTGTTTAGCTAGTTATTATTCCTGCAAGTATTCCCTAAACACTTATTCTATAATATCTGAGGCATTTATATTGCTATTGCTAAATGCCTATTTATAGTATAATCCTATCTTTCTATATTGCTTAGGGAATTATCCTGATGCTTTTTTCTCGCTGAAATATGATATGCATTGATTATTATAGTAGGCTATTTAAGATAGTTAGCAATAATCGAGATCTATTATTTGCTTTAAGTTTTGATTAGGATTAGAGTAGTTTGTTGGGTGCTATAGATAATTAGCATAATATTTGCAGATTACTTTGAGTATATAATAGATCTAGCATTTGATATTTATGCAAATGCATTAGTTTATATATTATATGAGAATATTGATTTATTGTTCTATTATATTTATCTATTATCCTTCTAGGATAGATTGCTATTATAGCTTCCTAGGATATCAATATTTTTATGCGAAATAGCTATGCTTTCTGTAATTGAAGCATTTGATATTGCTATTTGTTTATTATTATTTATATTAATAAGCTGCATTAATTTCCATTAGTTCTGCATATATTATTCCATTATAGGCTATGCTAAAGCATCTCTGGTTACTAGATTCTTTGTTATGCTAGTATTTCTTTCCAGTATTAGATTAGGTATATGCGATTTAGGGAATATAAGCTTTCTCTTATTTTTCCAATCTATATTTATATTATCTATTATCAATCTTTATAGCAAGCATAATGAAATCTATTAGCTTTATAGGTTATTCTGCATATGCGAGATTATCTTTGATCTTATCCTTGAATCTATTATAATACTAAGCTATAAAAGCTGCATTATTCTACTGCAAATATAAGGAGGCTTTCTAGAACTCTATAATATATTTGGCTGCAAACTTAGTTTGCTTAAGCTTAAGGAGCTCTTATTCAGCTTTATATTATTCATCTATATCACTGAAGATATCCTTGAGTGCTTATTTAAGATTATCGAAATCTTCGAAGATATATTTAGTATTCTTATTCTATTTAGATTTATTATATTCGAAATAGTTTCTAAGGGTAGGCTTAAACTAAGTGAATATATCTCTCTTAAGTCTGATTCCAGCGAAGATAACCTTATTAGCCTCTTTCAGAAACTTCTTTTCCTTGTGGTAGAAGTAGGCTTTGCACTGGATTAAGAAGATCTGGAGAATATGATATTCTCCATCATAGAGCGCAAAGGCTTCTATCTTATAGTAGAATTCTTTGCTATTCGATTTCTATTCCTCAAGTTCCTTAATATGCTTCGTAAATGCTTCAATTTGGTTAGTAAGATTAGTAGTGCTGCTGCTAATAGATCTAGTTGGGGTTTAGGAAGCTATTATATTTCTGTATTATTCAAGGGGTATATATTGAATTGTTCCTGAACAAGAGTTATCAAAATATAATGAGCACTATAGTAATCCTGAGATTCCTAAGTATTGATTAGGTTTATGCTAATAAGAGCAGTGTCAAAGTGTAAATCCTTAAATATGGAAATATACAAGTTCTGGTGAGAATGCAAGTGTTTACTGCCTTTGGAGCTATTCAAGTGTGTAATAAATGAATATTTAGATTGATAACTAAAGAGCTATGTATAATGATTTATCTAATAGTAATAAATGTGTTCTTATATATCTAGCTCTTTAGTATAGATTGCTCTGGTTGCTCGACTATCTTAACTATAGTTGTAATAGTTAGAATAGTCTAATTATTCCGACTATAGCTGTGATAGTTAGAATAGTCTGACTATTCTAACTATCTGCTAGTAACCCTAACCCTGGGTTATATAATCAATGCTTTGTCAGAATGTTAGGTTTGTGACACCTGGTTCCTGTTGCTTGTGATCTGTTGGTGATCTGCATGTTGGATAGGTTATAACATATATTATATCTCAGCAAGAAAGAAGCATTAGAATAATTTCTTAAGCAATATAGAAAGGCAGAACTGCACTATAAATAGGCATTTAGCAATAATAATACAAATGCCTTAGATACTATAGAACAAGTATTTAGAGAATACTTATAGGAATAATAATTAGCTAAATAATCAATTAGCAATTAGGAAATAGAATTATCAGAAACTCTCAACTATAATTATACTATAGCAGAATTGGAATAAAGCTTATAGCAAATCCTTAATCTAATAAACAAAGAGAAGTAATAATTCTAGGCTATATAATTTAACACCAAATATTAGATCCTAGGAATTCCTCTCAGATAGGCAATTACTAAAATTCAGTATTACAACTAGTTAACCAAGAATAGAGAAAATCTTAGGATCTCTTCTAAGCACTTCCATCACTATAATATAGGATAGATCTTATATATCTTTCATAATTATATAATCTATCTACCTAATAAAGTTAGCAATAATTAGTTTCTAACTAGGCTAAGAGGAAATAGGCCTACAACTCTCTATACCAAAGAGAATCTCAGATTCAAAGTCAAAATTAACTAATAATCGAGTTATACGATTATCAGATTACTAGAATAGTTCCTAGCAGAATATATTATCAATAAGGATAATTAGCAAAGCTGCTTATATGAAAACTGCAATATCTATAATCTCTAGAAACTCAAGGAATAGCATTAGGATAGAAAGCTCTAAGAAATTATAACTAAGGAACTTAGGGAATAGAACTAAGAGGCGAAAGAAGCCTTTGAAGCTCTAATACTATATAGAAGATATCAGAAAAAAGCTAAAAGATTAGCTTAATAAGTAGCAAGGAATGCTCTAAAAGAATAAGATTGCTTATAAAGGATAATAGATAATTAGAACTAGAGATATAATCTCTTTATATAACTCTAGAAGCTAATATAGCATATATAATATTTGAAGTAGAGATTAATAGAAAATAATATAATGCTCTATTAGATAGTAGTATATAGAGAAATTTTATATTTCTATAAATTATTAATAGAAATAAGATCTTATAATATAGAAAGATAGAGATCTATATATTTAGAACTATAGATAGAATAAATATCAACTATAGCTAAAGTATTATCAATATAGAAACTAATTATCTACTAGTTATAATTTATAGCAAAATGATTTCTATTATATTAGATATTATAGAAATAGCATAATATAAGCTAATACTAGAGATATTATAGCTCAGAAAGCATAATCCTCAAATCAATTAGACTATTAGCTAGATCTTATAGGATAATGCTATTACCTATAGAAAGATTGCAATTAATAGCAAAGAAATAGATTTAATTATTAAAGCATATTTAAGGAAAGAGGCTTTAAATAAATCTACGAATATCTTTAAATCAGCAGAGCTAATAGCTTATAGAGAAGAATCTAGCAATAATAAACCTGCAAAGATAATACTAAAGTATTAGCAGATTAATATAATAATAAATATATATAGATCTTTAGAAATATAGTTTAGCTTAGAGTAATAATAGAAATATAGGCTTTAGAATTATAAAGAAATCTTACAACTAGAAGCATCAGATATTATAAAGAAATATAGAAGCTGAGCAGAATATAATATAGCCCCTAATCTATGAAAAAAGCAAATAGCATATAAAAGAAAAAATGCTTAATAATATCTTCTATTTCTCCAAATAGCAGAAATAGAGAAAGATAAACTAATACTAATATTCGCTGAAATACTATGAGAATACTATAAATTCATAAAACTATTCCAAGGAAAACTAGATATAGAATTTCTAGAATATAGCCTATATAACCACAAAATATCACTAAAGGAAGAAACTCAACTATAATTCTTCTCTATCTATAGCCTTGATAAAGCAAAGCTAGAAGCACTTAAAGAATATCTCGATAAAAATCTGAAGAAAGAATATATCAGATTATTATAATTATTAGCAGAATATCTAATCCTATTTATATTAAAGAAAAATGGAAAACTCTAATTTTATATAGATTATAGATAATTCAATAATATCACTATTAAAAACTGATATCTATTGCTACTTTTCAAGGAAATCAGAGATAGATTATAAGGCATATAATGGTTTATAGCACTAGATCTCAAGGAAATATATGCATATATCTATATCAAGAAGAGAGAAGAATAGAAAATAGCATTCAGAATTCACTATAAATACTATAAATATCTGATTATGCTCTTTGGATTAATTAATATATTAGTATCTTTCTAGGAAATAATTAACTATATTCTCTGCGAATTCTTAGATATTATATGCATTATTTATCTTGATAATATCCTTATTTACTCTAAAACTCTTATAAAATATAAGCAGAATATATAATAAATACTCCAAATGCTTTAAAATATATATCTCCTAGTAGAATTAATAAAAAGCTATTTCTATATCTAGAAAATCAATTATCTCAGATATATAATCGAGCTAGGATATATTAAAATACAAAAAGATAAGATTCAGATAATTAGAGATTAGCCTAAACTAAAGAATATCAGAGATATCAGAGCATTTCTCAGATATGCTAATTTCTATAAATAGTTTATCAGCAAATATAGCAATATTGCATAATTATTTACTAATCTTATCAAGAAGGAAATATTATTCATATAGCAAAAAGAAGAAAATTAGGCTTTTAATATTATTAAGAAACTAGTTACTAAAGATCTAGTATTAGAAGAATTAGATCTTAATAAAGAATATAAGCTTTATATAAACTTATTAGATTATATACTTAATATAGAACTTAATTAGTGCAATAAATAAAGATAACTATAGATAATTGCTAATTTCTCAAAGAAGCTTAATAAATTAGAATTATAATATAGAATATCAGATAAAAAACTTATAGCTATAGTGGAATTATTCAAGGAATAGAAATACTATCTTATAAGCGCTAAATATATAATTAAGATATTTTCAGATTATAAGAATTTTACTATATTCATAATAACAAAGAATCTTAACTAATAGCAAATAAAATAGGCAGAATACTTATTTTAGTTCAATTTCAAGATTATCTATATCCAAAGTAAGGAAAATGCTAGAGCAGATGCTTTTAGCAGAAAAGCAGACTACTAGGATAAAATCAAAGAAGAAATTTAGAATATTTTCGCAACTAGCAGAAATAGAGATCTTATCAATATATATAGAGAACTAGATATTACTCTCAGAATCAAATATTAAAGCAAAGCATTAGAACAGATAATATCTGTAAAATAGAATAAGTATATCAAAGAAATATATAGTATATTAGCCTATAGATATCAAAGAATCAAAGTAATATATAAATAAATCAGAAGATATTAGGATTTTCTAGGATTTAAGAGGCAGATTATTAAAATTATTAAGAAATGCAATAATTATAACAAAAATAAGGCAAATCAATATAAACCTTATAAACTATTATAATCTCTACTAATATCTAGTGCTATATAGCAATCTATTAGCCTAGATTTTATTATTAAGCTATTTCTCTTATAAAAATCTTTAATTAAAGTGCAATATAATAGCATTTTAGCAATAGTTTGCAGATTAAGCAAATATATATATTTCATCTTCTATAAGAAAAGCAGTATACTAGAAGATCTCATATATATATTTCTCAGAATAATTATAAGCAAACATAGCATATTATAAGAAATTATCTCTAATAGAGATAGGAAATTCATATTCAAATTCTGGATCTCACTTATGAAATAATTTAGAGCAATATAATAAATATCTATAGTATTTCACTTTAAAATAGATAGATAAATGGAATAAATAAACTAGATTATTAAGCAATATCTATAAAGCTATATTAATTAGAAATAGGATAATTGGATTAAATTGCTACTATTAGCAGAATTCGCATATAATAGCGCAGATATAAATATCACAGGAATATTCCTATTCTATGCACTCTATAGATATAACCCTATAATATACTATGAAGTGATATTTAGCAGATAAGCTGAAGAAGCAGATAAAAAAGCTATGAGATTAAGAAAAATCTATAAAAATCTCTAGAAAAAGATTGCAGAAGCAAGAAATACTATAATATACTATATAAACTCCAAAAGGATTAAAAAACTAATCCTATAGGAAAGAAATAAGATTTACTTGCAATAAAAAAATATCAAAATAATATAACTAAGCGATAAATTAGATTATAAGAAACTTGGATTATTTCAAATTTTATGAAAAATCTCCCTAGTTAACTACAAATTTGCAATTCCTTATAAGAGATTATATCCAGTTTTCCATATCTCACTTCTCGAACTAGTATTAGTAGATATAGAATTTATATATAATATTAATCTGGAATTAAATAAATAATAATACAAAGTGAAATAGATATTAAATATACGAAAAT
This sequence comes from Cryphonectria carpinicola, assembly GCA_014849955.1. NCBI lineage: Eukaryota > Fungi > Ascomycota > Sordariomycetes > Diaporthales > Cryphonectriaceae > Cryphonectria > Cryphonectria carpinicola. The sequence goes on along the minus strand of JACWRQ010000140.1, from coordinate 41,051 downwards.
AAGAAAAAGAATATTAATACCTTATAAAATAGAAAAATTATAATTATAGCAAAAACTCATAGGAAAAACTAGCTAATATTAGCAATAATTCAATTAAAGAATATTAGGAAAATATCACTTAAGCAGATCTCCCTAAATCAGAATAATCCATAGAAAGCAATCTAATATCAAATCCTTTAATCCCAGCAATTAGAAAATCAAACTATTTGGTTAAATCAAATTCCAAACCCTAACTAGGAATCTTCTCAGGAAGAGAACCCTCAGAAACCAAAATCTCAACTAGCTATTACTTCTTCGCAGCACAACAATGCTTCTCCTCAGCCTCTTCAGCCTTAATATACTCCAACTTCTCTATACAAATAATCCTATAGCATAGAGCATGCTTTATCTTATCTGATTATATCTATTTCTGCTAATAAAAGCGAAAAAGCTTAGTTTCCTTTTGTTTAATCTTATCCTCTAATCTCTGGTATTAAGAGGTGATATTGCGAAGCTCCTCAGGAGAAAAACCTATTATATTACACTTGGAATAACCTAGGCAGATATACTCGATATAGCAGAAAAACTCAGATAGAGAAGCTTTGCAATTTTCGAAATTCTAGCTCTCATAATAAGAATATATAAGCATCTCGACAAAACTCTCCAAAATATAGGCAATAAGAAGATTATAATCCTAAGTATTTTTAGAGATTAGAGAAGAAGAAAAAGGTTTTCGAATATAGAATTTGTTGATACTAGGCAATATAACAAATTAGGAAGATATAACTATACATATGAATAACTTGCTAGAATATTTATAGAAGATTATTAAGGATAATAATTAATAGGAGGGAGATGATATTATAATCTATTCAATATGCAGATTGAAAATAGATTATAAGCAAACAAAAACTAGGCATTATAACTCAATATCAAGATAGGTAATAAGGATTATATAATCCAGGGTTAGGATTAGTAGTGCTAATATATTAACTATGCCTATAGTTAATATATTCCAGAACTAATTATGAAAACTATGAATATAATCACAAATAGTCGAAACTAAAAAGCTGGATATATAAGGACATATTTATTACTATTAGATAGATTATTATATATAACTCTTCAGTTATTAATCTAAGTATTCATTTATCACATATATTTGAATAGCCCTAAAGGCAGTGAATACTTGCACTTTTATCAGGATTTGTATATTTCCGTATTTAAGGATTTACACTTTGATATTGCTCTTATTAGCATAAATCCAATTAGTACTTAGGAATCTCAGGATTACTGCAGTGCTCATTATAGTATAGCAAAGAGGCTAGAAGCCTTATTAGCTATATATCTGATCTAGTGATTAAATAGCTTATCTTTAGAGATTGGGCAATAGGCATAGGCTTTATTTAATATTAGGAGCTTCTTGCAAATCTCTAATCTATCAAAAGCAATGCATTTAAGATTTTAAGCAAGTATATCAATGTATTCAACCTTCTTAAAGAGTACTTTACTCTCCTAGGCTGGCAGATTGATAAAGTTGAGTACTAAATTAGCTTTATTTAGAGTATTTAGGCTGAAAACCTTTAGTAGATAGCTTAAATTCGATAAATAATGCAGCTTAGCATCCTAAGGGCTTTTTCCTTTAAGGCAATTTAAGCTGATTATATTAATGAGATTAGAAACTTGAGAACCTTTGAGATAGCTAATCTTATAAGCTAATAAAGGCTTAAAAAGGGAGGAAAAAGAATGAGCAATTGGATTTGTCCTTATAAGGGCTATTCAGCTGAGAACTGCTGGATTATCTACCCTGAAAAGCGAAAAGATAAGGAGAAATAGCAAGAAAAGAAAGGCTAAGAGGAAAAGATCTCGAGCAATATCTCAAGCCCTTAATAGGCTAATTTAACTACTGAAAAACAGCTAAATAGCCGAAAAAAAGAGCATCAGTATATCTATCTATTAGCAGAGATCCTAGTCCAAGATTAATTCTTATAGCATATACTATCCACTAATCAAACTCTATATTTATATCCATATATCTACTAATAAGAGATCTATAGGGATATTAGTGCTATCTATTATATATTTGATACTAGAGATTGCTTTGATAGCATTAATTTTATAACAAAGATTCTAGAAATTATAATTAGAGGGGATTTAGTAATGCTACTAGAAGTTAGCTAAGTATAGCTATTATATCAGATTAATAATAATGAGATAAATAAACTTATCCTCCAAAAGGCCTATTATTGCTCAGATTTCTCTTGAGATATTATTAATATCCTATTGCTGTATAAGAAGGGCTTTAGAATCAGAAACTTTGATCTATATAACTTTAAAACTCGAGAAATTATTATATAGTTTAATCAATAGTTTAATATTATTACCTCTAGGCAATTAAGCGCATTTCTCATAGGCAAAGCATGTAAGATGCTTTCTTAAACTATCAACTTTATCAAATAGCATTAATGCTTAGGGCATATTAATAAAGAGGCTATTATATATATTGCTGCTGCTATCTTAGATATCAAGGCAGATATGCCTGCTGCTGAATAAGCAGGAGATCTTATATGCAAAGCCTATGATTATGGAAAGATCTTTAGGTATATTTCAAGCGATAGATTTATGCTCTCTAAGGCTGCTAGCGAGATCTGGCATTTCAACTCTTTTTTATTAGCTTTAGAGAGCATTAATAGCAAGCGCTATAGCCTTATGGCTATAGAAGGCAAATATGCCTTTTGCTAGTTCGAGGCTATATCTTATAAGGATCTATATGCTAGAATAGTGCTTATAATGCTGAAGAGATTTTACTATTAGTAGAAAGCTAAGATCTCGAGAATTTATATGGATAATAGCACTAAGCTGCTAAGGAAAGATAATAATAAGCTATACTAATAGCTTAGGAAAGAGAATATCAAGATAATCCTCTCAGCACTTTATATATCTGAACAGAATAATCTAGCTAAGCGCTCAAACTATATTATTATAGAAAAAGTATGCTATTGGATAGAGAGTCTAAGGATTCCCTAGGCTCTCTAGCCCTATCTATTCGAAGCAGCTATAGCTATTATAAACTTCATAGTAAACAAATGCATATGCAATCTGAATTAATGCCTATATAAGGCTTTCTTTGATAAGTATTAACTTAGCTAAAATAATAAGCTAGATCTTAGCAATGCAATTGCATTAGGCTAGCAATGCATTATCTATATGCCCTAAGAGCAATAGCAATAAGGCGATAAGCTTCAGCTATAAGGAGAGCCTAGCATTATCCTGAATTAGCTTCTTAATACTGATATCTTAAAGCTATTTACATAGTTCAGAGTATATCTTACTAAGCAATCTAGGATACTCTGCCAAAAGATTATCACTACTGCTAATCTTATAATATACAAGGTCCTAGGGGAAAGGGAGATATAAATAGCTATTAAAGGAGCTATTAGCATAATAGCAGATATTATCATTATTAGCCAGCTTATAGTTGAATATATTCTAGCGCCTATTTTAGGCTAAAAACTGATATAAGCAAGCTTAGCATGCTTCTTAGCTGATATTATCGATAAGACTCCTGGAGAGCTAACTATTCTTCAGGAAGCTCTTCGAATAAGTAAGAAGGCTGAATAGTGATAAGGCCTATATAAAGAACTAAGAAATCTTATTCGACTAGGAGTATTTAAAGTGCAAAATAACCAAAAGGGACAGCATATGCTCAGAATGCGATATATTTTCAAGAGAAAGCTCGATAAGGCTAGATATATCTCTGAGTATAAGATTTAGGCTATTATTTGAGGATTTACTCAATGCAAAGGCATTGATTTTAATGAAATCTTTGCATTAGTTAGCAAGGTATTAATCTGGAGGGTAATTCTCTATCTGGCAGCCTTCTTGGACTAGGATATGGATCAAATTGATATTATAGCAGCATTTCTTAATAGGGATCTTGAGAAAGAGATCTATATTAAGATATCTAATAGGTTGAAAGATTTCCTAGCTGCATACTCTGAGGAAAATATCCTAGGGTTTGATGCATCAAAGCCCTAGGTGCTATAAGTTCTCAAATCGCTCTATAGCTTTAAATAATTGCCTAGATAGTGGCAAAAGAAGCTGATAAGCAAGCTTATTACTATAGGGTTTAAACAACTGCGAAGCAATATAGCAATTCTTATTAACTATTAATAAAAGATTATTATTTATACTTATATCAATGATCTCCTGATAATAGGCTCTGAGAAGGCAAATATTAATGCTATTAAAAGAGATCTAGCTAAATGGTTTGAGCTCAAAAACCTAGGCTAAGCTAACTATTTCCTAGGGGTATCTATTACTAGAGATCATCATTAATGCACTATTAGGCTTGCATAGGATATATATGCTGAGAGATCTCTTCTCGAAAGCAGCTATGAGAATATGAAACTATTGCCTATTCCTTTTGCTATAGGATTGCTAGCTCTAGCTAGGCTATACAATAGTTAGGCCTCTAGCGAGGCTATTATAGAATACTAATTAGGCAATAGCTGCCTAATATACTTAATAATCTAAACTAGGCTTAATATAGCTTTTCTACTATCTGTGATCTTAAGATATAGCTATAATCTATCGCCTAAATATTAGGCTCTCCTTAAGCATAGATATCGCTATTACTAATATACTAAGCATTTAGAGCTTGAGATCAGGGATAAGAATAGGGTTCTACCCTATATATACTAGGATGATAAAGTATTCAGCTATAAGGCAGCAAGCTATAAGGATAGACTATTTATTTCCCTATAGGTTAACTCCGATTGGAAAGGAGATAAGGTAATAGGCTGTTTAATATATAGCTTTATTATTCAAATAGGCAATAGCATAGTAAATTAGCATTTAAAGTATATAAGTTGTATAATGCTATTAATAATAGAGGCTGAATATTATGCTATTTGCAAAAGAATGCAGATAAGCCTATAGTTTAAAGGCCTCTTTATGGAATTAAGGATCCTATTAAAGTTCATAGCGAAGTGTGATAACCTAGGGGCTATCAAATTGATAAAGAATCCCGAATTCCACCAAAGGATAGAGCATATACCTTTTGAGGAATACTTTGTGAGAGATAAGGTAGCTGATAAGCGCATAGGCATCGAATGGGTGCTTATAGAGCACTAATTAGCTGATAGGCTTACGAAGCTACTCAATAGCAATAAATAGGCTGAAATGCTGAAGCAGATGAGGCTATTTGGAAATACCAAGGGGTGAAAGGTTACAATGTTATATATACAGAGAAAGGGCCTTGAAGAAGTGGCGAATAGGCTTTATAGGGGTGTGTTGGATGTAAGCTACTATTCAGGCTGCTCCAGCCATTCCTTGGCCAGGCTGGCTACGCTGTGCTGCCCTCCGGCTGCCTTGAGGATTGACTGATTCAGATATCCCTCAACGCAAGTCAGGCCCTCAGGGCCTAGTTCAGGATAAAAGAGGGCATATATGACCCTCGTCAGGGTATAGAATAGGATGAATAAGCTTCAATAGATGTTCGTTATTCAACAGGTAGTCTGCCATGCCGCGAGTCGAAACAACGTTGGAAGTTATTCTTCCAGGGGTCCTGTTTTCACCCGCTTGAAAAGTGCAGATAGGCAAATTTGGTGGCTTGCATATGTCTAGGTGAAAGGTGATGGAAACAGTCTATAGGAACAATATCTTAGTGCAAATATTCACTGCCTTTGGGGCTTCCAAGTAAGTTGTATACTTAGAACTTAGATTGAGGACTAAAGAGCTATGTATAAGATCTGTCTAGGTGGCAAGGAATGTAAGGTTATATATCCAGCTCTTTAATATGGATCGTTAGGATCGCTATCGGGCCCAGCGCCTTTTCTGGATGTTGGATCCTGGCCTCTGGCTTTTCTGCTAGCTGTTCTGTGTGACCTGCTTCGGGACCTGCATATTGGATGGGTTACAACAAATATCCTATTTAATTAAGGCCTTTCGAAGAAAATAGCTTGCTTTGATAGCCTTAATAGCGGCAAGGACTTAAGACTCGGTATACTGCTTGTCAGAGCACCTATTACATAAGCCAGGCAGAGTTACAACGGTAACGGTGGGAAAGGATGTCGGCTCCGTAACGCTGCTTCATCGGACTGTATTTACACTATGCTGAAAGTTTGAAGTGAATTGGAAAAGGATTGATTAAGAAAATCAAAAATATATCGAGGGGTTGAAAAAGCGGTATAGCTGACCGGGGTGATCGGGAAGGGGGTGTTTTGACTTAATAGAAAACATGCTAAGTACCGAATGCAAGTATTTACTGCCTAATCTAGGCCACTGGAGGTATGATGACTTCAGTACTTAGATTGACGACTGAAGAGCTAGAAGGCTGGGTGCGCACAACATGCGAAATAACGATGTAGAAGACCTGGTCTACTATGCGATACAAGCTGCCGACTGATTATGACTGTTACAAAACCAGGCCACGGGAGTCTGTCGACCATGCCGACAAGACCCGCCAATTCCCCGCGGCCCTGCCGTCTCCTCCTCCTCTTTCTGCTTGGACTCCCCAGAGTTGTGCTTCTTTCGAGGAGGGCCCTCCGTCGCGTCCTGCGAGTCCCTGTGGCGCTTGGAGGGTGCAGCGTAGCGACCGTGGTCTTCTCTCCGCGTGTGGCTCGTGCCCGTGCTCGCCGCCGGCTCGGCAGCAGCGGGCGTCGCGTCATCGACGGTCTGTGGTGTGTCGTTCTCGGGGCGTGCCTCGGCCGTACGCGTCTCCTGCACCGCCGTGATGCTCGCCTGGTACCTGGCGTTCGCGTCCCGGATGAACGTGTCTCGGTGCTGCTTCGCCAGGTCCCTCAGATTCCGATATGCAGCAGCTCCTTCGACGAAGGCCTCGCGCCTGCCCCTCATTGCATAGCTATCGATCTCGTTCATATGATACTCAGGCCGACCCCCCTGCGTTGTGCTTGCTGTAATGTGGTGGGCATATAGCTGGAGATAGCCTTGCTCATATGTCGCGCTATATGTATAGGCCTTGCCATCGTACAGGGGCTCCTCTCGACCATAGTTCTGCAAGCTATGCATAGCGCGTGCTCCAATCGCGCCATTATAGCAGAACTGTCGCAGATTTACTGCCGAAGTTCCATATGGCCCCTTGACCTCCATAAAGAAGTTTGGCACTATGAGTCTGTCTATTGCTGTAGAGGGGATGATGTGATGCTGGAGTCTGTTGCGGACAGCTGGATGGAGCTGGCTAGGGAGGGCTCCCAAGGCAATATCTGGCCTGGCCGTCACTATGGTTCCATCGGTGAGCGGCTCTAGGCTCCTAAAGGCCATATCCTGCATACATGAGTAGTTATCCGCCGGAGGGCCGGTGATAGTTGGAAGGACGTCATTGCATATACCGCGCTCGTTCTTAGCCCTGGCACTGGTCTTTTGGAACATCTTGAAGACCTCGTCTGTGAAGCGAGAGGGCTAGAGGGACAGCCTTCGGGCCGTGAGTGCCGCTCTTACCTCGCTCAGATCCAGCTCCTGCGAGTCGCAGCAGGTGTAAATGCCATGGTCGGTCAGGTGCTGTTCGAATTCATGGTGGTAAGCCGTCGTCTTCTTGAGGGTCACCCCTGATCTGAACGTGGACGTCGTCGTCGGATCGACGGACATGAATTCTGGGTCTATTTCAACAGGGCCTGGACACCCTCGAAGGTCACCCAGGTCTGGTCCGCCGTGGCGTGCAAAGCGGGCGAGGTCTTGAGCGACTGCTGTTGGAGGCGGCGGTGGAGAAGAGACAGGTCGTGCGCGATCCCGTCGGTCGTTTTCCCACAGGGCAGCGGGCGTCAGCGAAATCGTCGAGAGCCTGTCCCAAAACTCAGTTGGGTAGCGCCAGGGCTGGTCACGGTGCGAATGGTGGAGGGCGGGCAGATTGATGCTCTCGGCTGGGGGCTTATCAGGTACTGCCTCCTCGTGTGCTGGTTGTTTCTTCTGGCTCTGTGGTGTCGCCATGATGAGCGTCGTCTCGCAGGATGCGGCAGCAAGTAAGAGAACGGGTGATGATAAAGAACATCAAGAAGGCTGCCATGCGCAGATGTCTCACTGTATCACATAAACAGGCTCCGTCCGCCCGTGGCGGAGAGTTAAGTATTGGTTTTCTCGTGTTTAGGCTTTGCTAAACAGCCTTCTTGCCAGACAACGACATTCCCATGCCAGGTGGCTCATGGCTGAACAGAACATCGCTCATGTGGCCACCCGTCCGTGCTAACCTGAAGCATTTTGCAACAGTAAATCACTGTTGTGCGCTCTGTATTATGTAAGAACAAAGAACCCGTGCTGCGCTCGGAGTTGAACTTTTGCATCTAAGACTTAAGATCTACAAGGATTCAAAAGATGCAAAAGTTCATTGTCCCTTTTTTGTTTGCTCAACCGCCTCTCTAGTGCCAGGGCAGGGCGCCTGCTAACCTGTATATAAGAATAAGCCAATAGTCATCCATTTTCGGTTTAAAAGTTCTCATCCCTTTAATCCCTTTGAAACATGATCCAGCCCTCCTTTCGCCCAGATATCACACATTTTGGGACAGTGGGGCCTTGAGGGGTCCAATCGAAGTTATACATGTTGTACATCAACTCACCTATCTCTACAGTCATAATAGAAGCATTGAATAAGACAAGCAGTCTGTTCATTACTAGCAGATCAGATATCTGGATCATATGCATGGCTCATTCTACTTAACATGGGAACCTAGAAGGGTTCAGAATATTGATCATAGTCAACCTGTGATGAACCCCATAAGCTGCGACTCCTATAGAGACTTCATTTGTTGATACTCAAATCAAATACAAACAGAATAACTCTTTCACTGGCTACAACTTCCATCTTATTGTCTGAAAGCATTACTACGGAATTCGGCGGTGGCGAGGAGAGCCTAGAAGTCACACTGGATATGTCTCTCCAAGGCGACAAACTTGGAGAGAAACTAAAATAGGAGAATGACAATGCTAATAAGCTCCTGAACCTGTGGATGAGCATCGTGGGCAAGTATAGTGGTCATCGGTTCACCTACCGGAAGGACATCCTCCCTGCTCTCTCCAGCACTGCGCGGCTCTTCTCGCAGCTCCTAAAAGACGAATATAAGGCAGGGCTGTGGAACAAGGACCTCGCGGAGCAGCTGCTCTGGACTATCGACTTGGAAACTGGCCACAGCCTAGAGTCTCCTCAACTGTCTCACCGACCGAAATCGGTGCTCCAGCCCATCCTGGAGCTGGTCCAGTCGACCCGAACACACTTCATACGAGCGGTACCGTAATGTACGCAAACCCGCTGACGGACGATGGTTCGTCCGAGAAGCCCAGGTCGAGGCGCAAACGATGGTCCATGGAAAGAACCCGTTTGGAGTCGTTTCCCGGTGGGGAGCTCCGCATCTGTTTGGTGATCAAGAAGGTCGAAAGCAGGATCTTTCAACGTATACAGACGCATGGCAAGAGCTGGCATGTGTCTCTTGAGGGCAATACAGGTCTCGTTTTGCACTTCGACTGCGTCATAAGCAACACGGATTTGGACGCACGCGAGATCTCGCTGGTTACCGTGGGCAGGCTCGGTATGAATGTCGACGAGACTGCACGCTACCGAAATTGGAATAGAAATGACACAACAAGTTCAGAATTGCGGAGCGAGGTTGACAGCACACTCTCAGGACATGGGTTGATTGTTCGAGGGCTAGTGACTCACTGGCCCTGGGCTGTGCACGGCCCCGCTAGCCAGCCAACAGCCAGACCTGTTGATGGCCTCAGATAATTCGGCCTCGTGGCTTTTTCTCCCTTTTCCCTCTCTCTTCAGCGCATTTCAATAAGACTACATTATTTTCGGAAGACTTAGGCTAGGCAGCTGCTTGGAAAAGGAAATGACCGATGTAGTGTCTAGTGACTGCCTTTCTTCACGATGTAGCCCCAAGCTCCAAACATGCCTCAAAATATGCTTGTACACCAGTGAAGTCCTCAACTTCCCCAACCCAGGCCACATACTGGTCTGGCCGGACAATTACTACGCAGCCACGCTCCTTGTCCACTCCATAGTTCCCGTAAGCATCCCCAAAACCCTCATGGTAGCTTTCATCATCGACGAAAACCTTGTTGTAGTCCCAACCAGTATGCTCGTCGAAGGGATGTAAGATTTCCGGGAAATCCTTCAGAAGTTCTGTCTCAATCCGCTTCGAGGAATGGATAGTTAGTATCTCGATGACACTGTCGATTGGAGCACCTGGAGGAGTCGCTTTTCGAAGGAAGCTATCAGGACCATCAAGATCTTGGCAGAACCTGTGGACCCGTTCCTTCTGCGCTGGACTCAGGACATTCCCCGCGAATAACACAACGCGGAAGCGACCGTCTGCTTTTAGCCTCTCTTGGAAGTGCCAAGGGCGGCCGTCAGCCTGGTTGAGGACCTTGAAGCTGTTAAAACGCATGCCGACTGGCAGGCCCTTGGCTAAGGACTCATCAGAGTCCTTCTTCATGACAAGATTGCTTGCAGCATAGTTGACGGAAAGACCGCTCGCGAACATGTTGCCCTTCAGGAAGGCATCCTTGAACACCTCCATTGAGACGCCTTCTGCGTCCATAACGTCCTTGGCTGGTCGCCCGGAAAAGAGCCTGCTGAAGCGGTGGTCGAACTCAATGAGGTCTTGAGCAACCTGGCGCCGCTCATTCTCGTAGGTAGAAAGGATGCTCCGCTTAGCGATGCCCTTGGCAACCAAGGCAACCTTCCATCCGAGGTTGAAGGTGTCTTGCATGGAGATGTTCATCCCCTGACCGGCCTTTGGAGAATGTGTATGTACGGCGTCACCCGCCAGGAAGACGCGGTTGTGGGAAGAGAAGTCGTTACCAACACGTTGACCGATCTGATATGCGGTCCACCAGTCGCAATACTCGTAGTCCAGCTTGTATGGCTGTAGGATCTTCTTCGCGGCTCCGAAGATGATATCAGGCGTGATCTTGGACCGGTCTGCTCTGCCAGACGCATCCGGAGTGACTTCTTTCAGCTGAATGTATAGTCGTACCAGTTTATTCTCTCGCGGAATAACCATCAAGCTGCCATTGTCAGCCGAATGGATGGCGCATCGCATACGAATGTCGGCTTCTCAAGAGTCAGCTTTGAATCTCGGCTCATAAGTCGGGCTTTATATACTCACGAAAGTCCGTGATAGGTATGATATCCATCACGCCCCAAATAAAGTCCGTCGCTTCGCCCTCCAGTTCAAACCCGAGTTGTCTCCGCGTCCAGCTCCGAGCACCATCACAACCAAGCACGTACTTGGCGTGAACAACCTCAGTATTCCCGGCTCCAGGTTTGCTTCTGTTGATGAGATCCGCTTCTTCATCGTCCTGAGCAAGGTTACTTCTAAAGAGCCCATCTGGCACTTTGCTTCCGCTCAGTTGTTGTTTCGGAGTAGACTCTTCTTCAGTGAGGTGCTGAAGGGAGACTGTTACAGGGTAACCTTCATTGGTATCCACTTTGGTTTTATCAATCGCCAATGAGGTAGGTAGGACGCCACGCTCGACTTGAATGGTATCTTTGGAAAACTTTTTGATGTTGTCGAGGAAGAACCGCTCGATCCTACCTTGGTGAAGGACAATCTGCTGGAACCGCGAGAGGCCTACGATGGTGTCTGGAATTCTATCCGACCGTCGAATCACACCATCTTGACCGGGGTTCTGTGGATGTCAGACATTTAGACAGTACTCGAATCAGATAGGCTGGTGGTGCCTTGCTGTAGTAAAGACTTACCCACATGCAGATCTGTGTTGGATGTTAGCGGACTTTACACATTTGTGGACCCAACACGTACCTCGATCATATGATTAGCCTCCTTCCACGCCCGGTCGGCAAACCCCAGGCTATCGAAGATCTCCAGGCTGCGGCACTGAAGTCCGTCTGCCTGGCCGGAGAAGATCTTTGCATTCCTCTTATCTACAATGCGCGTCTTGATACCGCAGTGAGCCATCCATGCAGCTGCCATCAACCTATGATAACATCACAGTTAGGGTAGTCCTCGCGTTGGCTACGTTGGACGACTCGGGGGCTATCTTACCCTGCTGGACCGGCACCAATAATAAGTCTGCTCGTACGGTTAGCTTTACAACTGAGAACGAGCTTGAAAACTGATTCAACTAACACATCGACATTTGTTTCAGGGATGTCACCACCCGTCTGGCGTTGGGAAGGTCCGCCGGAATCCGTGCCATTGGCGACGTCGCCGTTGGACTCACCCAAGACGGGAGCCGCAGAAGATTCTCCCGCGATATCCTTCTGCTGCGCTCGGCCCTCTCTAAAGGCGAAGGACCTCGAAAATTGCTGCATATTTGCGATGAACGTCGTTTACACCACGGTAATAATAAGGTTGGATTCGAAGCCTGAGGGACGCAAGATTCAGACCAACTCTGTTTGATCATAGGAGATACTTATATCATCTCACCGCCCAAGCCTTCTATAACGCCCCACCATCATCTCCTCTGGATGCTATGATATGCCCTGAATGCCCCGCTCAACCCTGATTCCGATTTTTCAAGTACTACTATGGTATCAATGTTCCCGGCTGGTGCGGCTCTAAGTACTATTGGTTGACGTCGGGTATGGGGGTTACATCCAACGTATGCAGGAGGTTGACAGGCCTCAGATGATCTACATCAAACCGTTACATTCGGTAGACTAGGTTATGCACCTTTGCGGCACCTGGACCAGCTTTAAAGCTCCAGTACATCCAGGTTTGGGATCATGATCCTGCAATCAGGCAACCGTGGAATGTATCAAATTCGTGGAGTGTCTGTGCCGCTTGCTGGGCATCTCGTTGTTTCGAGGCCAGACTAGCCGAGGATTATCACCAGAGCCTGAGAGCCGTCCCCCTTGTCAACCACCGTCCCGGTCCTTGCTACAGCGGAACATCCCCCATGTTGCCGGGGTCAGCACTAGGTGAGTGATCGTAAGATTTTGGCTCTTTGGCTCCTTAAGCTCATAGCATCCGTTGGGTCGCTTAATATAATAGGCGATTCATTATGTACGAGGAAGAGTCAGGAACGATGCTTTTAGCGGTCTCCCTCTAGTAGTTCAAACGGTAATGCTCGGTTACTACACACTTCCCTTGAAAAGCTAAAGGGGCAACGGCTCAACTCAATCGCTGTCCACGAGTTGAGAAATCATATCGCCGCCCTACAACAACCTAATATATACACATATATGCTTGATGAGCTTTGGCTATTCCAATATATTCTCAGTGCAGTTTGAGGACTTATTGCCACTTTCCAAAATGTATAAGATAACGTAATGGCTCATGCGCTCGTCTCCTCTAAGCAGTGTCATGCTATCCGTTACAAGCCCAGGCTCTGAAATAGCCATAATCTGCTTAGCACAGACTTTTTGCAAATATATATTTTTGATATATATTCGAATCTACCAGCCCTATAAATATAAAAACCTATATATATATTATAAAACAGACAAATCTTTTGATATTACTTTCAATTGAATTCATCAAAAACTCGAAAATGATGTTTTTCTCTATTTGTTGCAAGCTCAGGCCCCGGGAGTAATTTTACTTGGCACGGATCAGAGTTTGGTCCGTGCAAAGCAAAACCTCTATTTGGAGCCTGAGCTTGCAACGGACAGCGTATCCCTGATCCTAATATTGACAATACTTGGTTGCGGATACGCACTTTGTACAAACACTTCGCTCCCAGAATCCACATTCTACTCCAGTCCTGGAATCCTTCACCGCTGTCGCCAGGAGGTCAGCTGAAAAGTGAAATGAAGAGGACGGCGATACGAGATGCTTTCAAAGCGAGAAGAGCAAGCTTCTTGTTTGATCAGCTGCCCTGTAATAATCTATACAGCATACATGACTTGTCGATTGTGACCACAGCACTCCACTACAGGACTTTGAGACCCTGCAGAGGGAGAGTCATGTATTAACGGGCGAGGTTGTTAGACGTTGAGTCGGTATAGTGGTCCATAATTCGGAGACAGGGTAGTGGGCCCGAGTCCGGGGGATGTGTTTTGACACTATGCATGGAGAAATGAAATTGCAGATGGTTTTGACTTTCGTCGCAGGTCGTCTATCATAAAATGTTGGAACCGCAAGACTGCTCGAGTCGTTCTTTTCTCAACAGCGGTCTCACTTGCTGACGCTTGGACGTGCTCCATGCCCTCGAGCATTGCCCCCAAGCAAAATGTTCAGGAGGCGAAAGGATCCCCTGGGAGTAAATGCCATACATATGTTCAGGTCTACACGGGACAGCAGGCACGCCTTTTGCCTTCTCTTCACAACGGCCACCATTTTCTCCTGACAAGCCCACCTGTCACCTCTCTTGACTAACCGAATCTCGCGCGATGCCATCGGAAGCCCAGGAGTTCATCAACGAAGTATGGGGGCTTCAAGGCGTCGCATATCTCATCCTCGCACTGCGCTACTATTCGCGGGCTACGAACTTGGGATTGCGCAAATTCGCCTTGGACGATTTTATTATGGCTGTAGCCACTGTGAGCCAAGCCGAGACTCGCTTATAGCGGACCCAAGAGGTCTAAATCGAAGCCTTGAGGCATCCTCTGACTTTTTTTTCCCCCTCAGGTCGTGTACACCGCGGAGTCCGTGGCAGCCTACTTTGTCGTCGCTTACTGGAAAGGGTTGGCCAACAACGGCATAACGGACGCAGAACGAGCAGCCCTCGATCCGAAGTCTCAGGAGTGGCAACTCCGCGTGAATGGGTCCAAAACTCATGTCATTGGACTCCTGCTATATGTCACTCTTTTATGGCTCTTGAAGGCTTGCTGGACCATATACTATTCTCGGTTGACGTATGTTGATGGCGATTTCTTGTTGTCCTGCTGAGACTGACAATATCGCAAAACAGAGACGGTCTGCAAACTCCAAAGCTTATGGTCAAATGGGCTTTTGTCATCATGCCTCTGACATACGTCGCTTGTTTGCTGGTTGCATTCTTAAAATGCATCCCTTTCGATCACCAGTGGCAGATCAATCCTTCTCCTGGCAGTTCGTGGCACAAACCTCAGAACATCCCGCTCCTCGCCCGTCCACTGACAGCTTTGCAGATCATTGCATGCCGGCCGTATCTTACATCCAGACCATCTTCGTCATGGTTATGAACATCCTCACTGACTTCTATCTGATGGCAATACCCGTGCCCATGGTGTGGAAGTCTCATCTCCCCTGGCGGAAGAAGGTCACACTCACTCTGATGTTCAGTGGTGGCATGCTGGATATGACCTTCGGTACCCTTCGTTGCGTCTCCATCCTTACGGTCCGTTCTGCTCATTCTCTTCTGCTTCCTCCTCGATGCCACAGCTAACCATGTTTTATCTCCAGGTCGGCGACCGCGACCCAGCCCAATCAGGCTACTGGTCCGTCAGAGAATCCTTCGTGTCCTTCGTCCTAACGAACATGCCCATGCTCTACCCTCTGCTCAGGGACTTTTTGGAGAAGGTTGGCGGCAGCATCACAAATACCAACGGCACCGCGGGGCGGGCCGCAAGCAACGGGCAGGCGTACAGACTAGGCAGCTACCCCGACCCCCGCAACACGGCAAGGAACAAGGACCCAGACCCTCTGCCTGATGACACAAGGTTCGGTTCGGACGAGCAAATCTTCATCGCGTGTGCGGAGGGTCGCGGGGCTGTCTCCAGCGGCGCCGAGTCTCCGGGGGCTGAAGTGGACGCGTACGAGCGTCACGATCGGGGTCCGCTTCGGCAGGGGCACAGCCGTGCGCAAGTCTACCTCGACTCAAGCGACAAGGAGCATCGACGGTCACTGTCGAATACTCCAGACAGTGGTGGGATTTTGGTCACCACGGACTTCGTCGTATCCGAAGACTATCGGGCTCATGACGTCGGTCGAGGCAACGAGGCGTACTCAAATGTTTGACTCGGATATCCGCAGGGAACTAGCAATACTCCTGCCCAAAAACTTGGCGGTAACTGAGATTCAGGTGGCAGCCTCGTGAGCTAAAACTTATGTTGTGACCGTGTGGTTACGGTTGGCTGAAATGGGTTTTATTGATAATTTGGTGATGTAGCTGGTTTTTTCTTCACGATGTCTTATTTCCGATATAGAAGACCTTTTCGAGAATTCTGGGCCACAATTGAGGCAGAGAATCTTGCCACGCTCCACGCCATGCTATGATGCCATCAGGTCTGACCAGGGCCGCCTTGTTATCGCCCAGGAGACCCGCCCACTCCTGTGTTGGTTCTGCCCACGCGTCGCATGCGCCCGTCGTGGTAACTCGCTGTACCTCCACCAGATCGCTCTCCATCATGCCCCAGCCGGAATCATCGTCAGCTAACAGTAGTAGCTTATTCAGCGGTAGTAGATCTCGAAGGGCCAACTTTTCCTCTTGCTTGTATATCCACAAGTGAGAAAGGTTATGCCCTGGAATTGTCGTTGGAATGGCGACCTCGGTGTTCAAGCTCTCGTCGTCCAGAAGATGTAGTGCATAGTCTTCGGCAGTGGCCTCGCCAATCCCAGGGTAAAACCAGCCAACCTCAGCGCCAGGAGCCCTAAACTCCAAGTCCAGTGTCTTAGATGCTTGCTCCACGGCTCGTTGTCTCATTTCGTGTTCGGGATGTGTCTCGTCAAAGTAGGACATGATAGCTTTCCGATTCTCCTCGGCGGAATTCTCGGGACACATGCCCAGTGCCGCGTCCATAACGAGAGCGTGACTCTGCATATTGTAGAGACTAGACTGACCAACACGACGACCTATTGGGCGCCTCTCAGTATCGTAGCTCTCGAGTAATGAGTTGTATTTGTTCTCGTCTTTCAATGCGAGTTCCATCTTCCAGATGAGGTTCTGGGTATCTTGAATCCCAGTGTTCATACCCAAAGCTCCCCATGGGGGAATTTTGTGCGCAGCATCCCCGACCAAGAAGACTCGTCCCTTCCTATATCTCTCCGCTGACAAGGCGTTGACATTCCAATGGCTCATACTAATGATGTCGATGGGAATGTCTCCCAGCTTCAGTGTGTTACGTATTCGCGTAAGCATTGCCTCTCGGTCTGATCGGACTGGGTCGTTCAAATTAGGAGCGCAGGCGAAGACCCATTCCTCACCAGCTTTAGCTTCGGGACTATCGAATGGCCATGGTCCAATTTGATAGAGGTAACCAGTCCTGATGCTTCCTCCAGCATCGGGGTGGGTAAACCAGGTCATGAAGTTCCTCGGGTCTGGGTGTCTCGCTCGAATCGGCGCCCGGAGATGCACAGTGACCATATCCAGGATGTCTCGCTTGCCGAGCCACTTTATTCCCAATTTCTCCGTTATGCTCCGTCCACCGTCGGCTGCAATCACAAAGCGGGCGAGAACCTCCTCGGTTGCGCCTGTCTTGCGGTCGAGGACTTTTACAGCCACGCAGCCGTCTCGCTCTTCGAGGTCGGTCACTTCGGTTTCATATCTCAGCACGTCGGGGTTCAGCTCTCTCACCCTCTTTACTAGAAGCGGTTCCAGTCGAATCTGCGGCAAAATCTCGTACCTCGCCGGACTGTACTTTTCGTATTCCGCTGCAGCCGGTCCGCCTCCCCATGCGTCCCTGCTCCAGATCTCTCGTCCGTCCACAGATAGGCTGTCATCCCCGCGTCCATCCGCGTCATCTTTTCCAAGGCTGGTGTACCAAGCAGTCCGGACTTTGACATCGTCCGGGCATGCAACAGCCCTGACTTCGTCGTAAACGCCCATGACACGGAAGATCTCCGTCGTCCGCTGGTTGATGCCACATGCTTTTGGGTGGATAGATGTCCCTGAGTGGCGTTCAAAGAGTATGTGCGGGACTCTGCGCAGGGAGAGGAGGATGCTCGCGCTGAGGCCGATGGGGCCGCCGCCGATTATGGCGACGGGATATACTGGTCCGGTCGAGGAAGACATGTGATGATCGATAAAGGCTCTCCTCAGCTCCTCGGAAAATCTGCCCACTATGGCCAGCCTGCTTGCGATAACACTCTTAACTGCCTTATATATGTCGATGGGAATCAGCCGAGGAGTATCATGCTATGAAGGGTGAGAAAAAGTTTGCCCGCTGACTCAACATATATTAGTCGAGGCATTTTCAAGATTCAGAGGGTGAACCTGGGGTGCCCAAGTGGGGCCTCAGAACCCTATCCTAAAGTCAAAGTATCCTCTAAGTAGAGAATAGTTTTTTTGGGTAGGAGATTTTTCGGCGCTAGCGAATACAGGGGTAAGAGGATCGTTTTTTTCTTCTGCAAACTGTCCTCTATTCAATTTTTAAGCTTTCTAGCTCCTTTCAATTTGAAATCTGGTTGCCTCCCTTAAAACTGCTATTTCTAAATTTCAAGTTCTCATTATCTTCCTTTCTACTCTAATTGCAGAATTTATATTTCTAGGGTAAAAGATTAAAGTGATTAAACTTATATTTTTATTTATATCAAAAATAACTAATTATCTTATCTTATTTTTAAAGCTTATTTCTAATTTGCAATTCTAATTAGAATTTAGCTATAGCTAATTTTATTTATTTTTTATTTTTCTATTTTCTATTATATATTATTATATATAGAGAATATTAGTTTAATATTATAGCTAATAAAATAGTAGCTTATTTAGCTTTAATATATTATAAAATGCTTAAGAAAAAGCAATAGATTATTATAAGCTATATTTAAAGCTTGTTTAATATTTATTATATTTAATAAGATTTATAGTATTTCTAGTTTTCTAATCTAATAAGCATTTTTATTCTATTTCTTAGTTATATTCAGATTAATAGCTTTGCTTATTGAAAATATACTTTTATTATTAGATAGGCTTATAAAATATAAGATTATTATTACTTTTTATATAAATAAATAAATCTCTATATAGATAGTTGCTTATTTGCTTAAATAGCAGCTTTTTTTATTTTATAGCAAATATAGATATATTATTAAAAGCTCTTTCTAAATTAGTAGGCTAGCAGATAGTTTAAAATAGAATATTAGAGCAAGCCTAAGAATAGCTAGCTTAATATTCCAGAGAATCTAAGATAGCTAATTATAATATTTTTCCGCTAAATATAGAAGCAGCTAGCTAATCTAATAAATTAGATTATCTAGAAAGAAAATAATTAGCTAAAGCCTAATTTCTAGCTTTATAGAATTAACTAAGCTGCTTATTTATAGAGGCTAGATCTAATTAGAATTAAAAAGCTAGTTTTGCTAATCCAGAATAATAAGCTAACTCTATAAGCTCTCTAGCAAAGCTTTTAGCATATTGCCTAATAAATTTGCTATATTACAGTTATATCTATTATTAGCTATTCTATTCTCTTTGAGATTAACTAGAAAAATAAATATATTAAGCTTAGATAATTATTTGATAGCTAGCTTAAAAGCAGTTTATAGCAGTAATATATAAGGATCTAATGCTATATTCTAAGCTATATTATATAGATATAAGTTCTTAGCTCTAATTAGAGATCTTTCTATTGCTTTATTATTAAATAAAATTATCTTTATATCTGCTTTTTATATTAGCTTAAAAATATAACTAGGATATTTTCTATTATTGCTATAGTATGCTAGAATAAAGCATATTTAGATTTTATAATCTAGCTTCTCAATTATTCTCTTTTAAATATTAAATATAAAAATGCTTTTCTTAATACTCTTATTATTCTTAGTATCTAGGAAAATAGTAGATAGGAAATATTGCTTAATTATATTTTTATTTACTCTGCTATTATTAAGCTAGCTTATATATTTATAATTCTCCAAGCTTATCTTAAATAGGAAAAAAAAATAGATAAAAAGCTAGCTATATTACTTTAGAAGATTTTACAAAAAGAAGCACTAAAGCACTATTGCAAGCTTTTCGAATTTCTCTAGCTAAAGATTTTCTGATTTATAATAACTATTAGCTCTAAGACTAAGCTTATTTCTCTTAATTAGATCTTCAAAGCTAGATCTTATAGCTTCAAAATTCGCTATATTATTATAGCTTCTAGCAAGATAGATTAGTAAGGAAATCTTATTTCCTACTATAATATCTAGCTATATATTAATTAGATTTCTGATATAATTTATAATCTTCTTAGCCTAATATAGCAGAGCTTTAATAAGATATTTGAAATTCTAAATCTAGAAGCTCTGCTTTAGATTAATTAGCTTTTACTCTAAGATAATTACTATAATAACTAGATTAGCTATTTATTTCTTGCTAATTACTACAATTAATAGCCTATAAATAGCTAGTAATAGCTCCTAGAGTATATTCTTAGCAGCATAAAGCTATATATTGCATAGTTTAATAAGTATAGCTAATAGCTCTAAGCTTCTGCTATTAGCTAGTTTTGCTCCTAGGTAGAGAGGTTTTATAAGTAGATCTTTCTCTTTTTGCATTTTTCTAAAGGCTAGCTAGCTTATATTACTGAGATTTTTAGCCTCTGATTAGAGAATTTAATATATAAAGGCCTCTGAAATATCTTTTTTCATAATAAGCTAATCTATTTTATTATTTTCTATTATAAAGGCTATTAAGCCTCTAATTAGCTTAAGATTATCTACTGATATCTATTATATGAGATAAATGCTTTTCTTATCTAATATCTCTAGCTAGCTTTTCTCTTCTAGCAGCAGATTAAAGGTTTTCTCAGGGCTAGCTAAGCAAGAAGCTCTCTACTCTAAGCTAATTAGATTCTTCTACTAATAAATCTAGAAAAAAAGGGAAAATCTAGCATTATAGCCCCTAGCCCCTAGCTATAGCCTATAGATTAGATAAAACACCTTTTTCAGTAATATAGCTTATAGCTTATAAATACAAAGCTTATAATTAGTATTTAGTAATATATTGAAATTATTATTGCTTATTAATATTTTAGAGAAAGCTATTATAGCAATATATAAAGCTAATCTATAAGCAGCAGAGATAATTTAACTAGTAATAATAAAAAAGCTAATAATATTCTTAATCTATAAGCTAGATATAATATAGCTATAATATATATAATATATGAAAAAGAGCTATAGCTAGGCTTATTTAAGATAGCTATCTAGAGAAACTAGTTTCGAAAAGCTAATATCTAATAGTATTAATTTCTTAGATTTCAAAGCTATTCTATCTCTATAATACTCTCTAAATGAATAAGAGAAATTTTTGAGAAAAAATAAGAGCAGAGCTAGCTATAATGCTTTTATTAGCTATATAAATCTAATCTTCTTAGCTAATTATAGCAGATAATTAAAGCAGAGGCTTAGTTTTAAAGCAATTAGAAGCCTATTCTTTGTGCAATTGCTTAAGGAGAAATTTCTATTCTGCAGATTGCTAGAATAGATAGCAGAAAAGCTCTCTCTTTTCTGCTTCTAGCATATTATTTACTCTAAGATATAATAATTATAATTATTTCTCTTATTATTTTTTAAAAAGATCTATTCCAAAGATACTAAATATATCAGATTAATATATTTATATAGATCTTATCTAAGCCTAACTAAGCTACTACTATTATTTTTATTATATCTAAATCTGCTATTTCTAAGTAGTTTTCTAGCTTTATTAACTATTTATATATTTAAAAGCAGCTTAATTAGATTATTATAGATAAATGCTATATAGCTTTTAATATAAATAATAGCTTTTAATTGCAACTTCAAGAGCTTAGATTTATTATTGCAGTATTTAGTATATAGCAGATTTTCCTAATAGCTATCTTACTGCTGAAAGATAAAATATCTCTTTTCTAAGCTTTATATATCTCTAATCTAATAGTTTTTCAAATATTTACTATTTGCAAGAATATTTGCTATAGGATATAGCAGATCTCTTCTAATTAGAGAAAAGCTTCTATCTATAGAGAAATAGAGAGAATCCTTACTAAAGTAAAGAAGAGAAAAGTGATTATCTATAATAATATAATCTGCTAGATAGAAAGCTTTAGATCTGCTCTAGAATATAAGATCTATTATAGCAGAATTGCTAATATCTTAAGTAAAATTGCAATTCTATAGCAATAGATAAATAATTATAGCTATATAATTATTGCAATTAATATATTAGAGATAAATCTAAATATTTCTAATATATATACTATTATTTATATAAAGCCTCTGAGAAATATATAAGATTATATATAAGAAAGCAGATAAGCAGGCTAAGATAAGAAGTTTTATTAGATAACTCTTTTCTAGAATAAATATATATCTTAGAATGCTAGCTCTAAGATAAGCTAATATTTGCATATAAAAAGATATTAGCATATTATTCTTAATTAGATTCTTAATAAGCAATTTGCTCAAATATAATATAAATTAGATAAGATTTTCTGCAATTACTATAAACTAGCTAGCTAGAAATATAAGCTAGCTTCTGATCAGAGGCCTAGTAGTATGCTTTTTAAATAGATAAAGCAGAAAAGCAGCTAAATATAAATAGAAATTCTCAAAAACTGCTGAGAGAAAAGCAAGATAATTATAGCATTAATCTAGCAGCTTGAGATATAAGCTAATATCTATATTCTCTGCAAAAGCTGAAAAGAGGCATTTAGCCTAGCAGCTATATATACTAGAGCTAGCTGCTTCTCTAGGCGAGATCTAATCTAGCGCAAGATTAAGAGTAGATAAATATAGCTGCAAAAAGAGATCTTTGCATAAAGGCATCTAGCAATATACTCTAGATACTCTTAATATAATATATCCTAGGTATATTATATATCCTAGAATAAGCTAATATCTAATCAGAGATTCTTCTATCAGAAGCTAATTAATATCTGCTAATATCTAAAGCTTTTTATATTAGTTATAGAAAGTTTTTAGGCTATTAGCTTTAGAGTAGAAGCATTTATCTATAATTTTGCAAAGCTAAACTAAGAATAGCTTTTTCAGGCAAGCTCTTTCTATAAGTAGATAAGCTAATATTGCAAATAATATAATATAAAGATAAATAATCTATATTAGGTTTTTCTTAAGATTATAGAAGCTATAAATTAGAAGATAAAAGGAGAATAAAAATAGATTAATTAATAAATAATCAAAGCTTAGTATATAGAGATAGAGAGATTTATCTGCTATAGATATAAAATAAGAAGCTAAAAGCTTAAAAAATAATATAATATCTATATTTGCTACTTCTTTAGTCTTCTCTAACTACCTTTATGCCTTTTTCCTTCTATTTGCTTTGCATCTCTCTATTTTTTATGCTCTTATTTTCTGCGCTAATTCTTAAAGAAGTCTACTTAATATAGCTTACTAATTTTCGAAATTAGCTTCTCGAGTTAGCATTAGCTATTAAAGTGGATTTATTGCTAATATAAGGAAGAAAAAGCGCATATTTTGCTTTCCTGCTAAGCTTTGCGAAAACTAGCTAGTTATTGAAATATTATTTTCTATGCTGAAAAATCTCAATAGCAGCTTCTTCTAAATATTTATCTATAATATTGATTTAGAGATTATCTATTATATAATATCCTTGCTGCTAAAAAACTATAGTAAACTGCTTTTTAATAGATTAGCTATTATATTGATAAAAGGATATATCTTTATAGGCAATTCTAATCCTAATTCTAATCTAGATTATAGAAAGAAAATTAATCCTTTATGCTTTTTAATACTAAAAGAGAAGCTTTAATCAGAGATAGAAAAAGCAGAAAAGATAATAGTAATATTGCCTTAGCTTGCAATCTTAATCTATATTATATCTTATGCAAAGCTAAGCTCTTATAGCCTGCTAGAAAATGAAGAGAGAGCTATCTTAGATATTAGCGAAAAAGAATAAAAGATTTAGCTTTCTGCTCTTATAGGAGAGGCTAGCTATAGCAAAAATAAGCGCTATATCTAGTTTATCTCATTAGGAGCAAATTTGATAGCTTCTATATTATCTCGCAGCTATATATTCGCAGAATTAATCTAAGCCTCTTTAGCTCTATCTGAGATCTATATATTTTCTAAGCTTTTAGAGCTTTTCTTAGCTTTCTACTAATCTAGGCTTTTCTTAGGAAACTCTGCCTATTATAAAACTCTATTTACTCTGCCTAGCTCTAATCGGATTATAATAAGAAAAGCTTTTTTAATATATTGCTAAAGTAAGATCTCTTTATTAGCATTTTGAAATAAAGCTAATTTTTGATAATTTATAAACTAGCTATTATTCTGTTATTTATCAGATTTCTGAAAAAAAAAGCGCAGATTATTAGCTATATATAGGCTATAGCTCTATCTATCTTTCTGCATATAGATCTGCATATGCTAGTAAACCAGAGTTTTATTTGCTAGCTGCTAATTTATAATAATTAGATGCTGTTTTATTATTTTAATAATTATCTTTCATATAATAGAATTCTCAAGATATAAGAAGTTAAGCATCTAGATAATATATTGATAATAATTATAGATTGCAATAAACTAGTAGTTATTGCAAAAATAGAGGAAGATTACCTAGTATATCTCTAGGCTATATTTTCCTTGAAAATAAGAGATTTTTCAGCTTGCAAAATCGAAAAACTAATTTATTATTTATATCTGCGAGATCAGATCTATTAGCTGCTATCTAATTAAGCCTATTAGCACTAAATCTATAAGCTGCTTATGCTATAGAATAAAACCCTTAATATTATATAATATCAAAGCTATATAGATCTAGTGGATTCTACTAAGCCTTCTAGTTTATAGATTTAGATTTTTCTGATTAGAGTTGCAAAGCTTTGGATAGAAATAAATACTAGAAAAATAGTGCTTAAAAAGCTTAATTACTTTTATCTCAGGCAAATAAGCTAGCTTAGTATTAAAGTAATCAGAGTAATCAGCTAGCAAAGCATTATTAATAAGTAGATAATTGATATTTACAGAGTTTATAATTACTTAGCTGAGATCTGCTATTATCTTCTAATATTATCTGAGAAAAGCTTTAAAAGCAGATAAAGCAGATGATGGGGAGCTCAGTGCTGTAGTGCATTGCAAAATATATTACAAAGGATGCTCTTTCTACAAACTAAGAAAAGGAGAAACTATCTATCTGGTATATATATATCCTAGTGAATTCACTATGAATTCACTGATGAATCCACCGTGAATTCACCGATAAATCCCCGCTGAATTCACCAGTAGGTGCTAGGTGAATTCACTAGGGTTCCCCTGGTAAATTCAACTGTAATTCACCATGCTGTATAGTGTTTACCTATAGTATATCAATTGCTGCTCTTCTATATCCTTTATCCGCAATAGATAATCATGATATTAGCAGTTGTGAGATGGTTAGTTGATGCTTAGGTAGGAGCCTGGTGAAGTCCAGTGGTTTGTGGTGGAGATAGGCTTAGCATAGCTCTTCGCGAGGTAGAGGCCTATAGTGGTTAGTCTACTATAGGATAAGGTAAATATTAGAAAGATAGGGAATTTAAGGAAATCAATTTGTATAAGGTAGTATTATAGTTTTTCATATATTTCTCTATATAATTATCAGATTGCTGCTTAGCAAATAGAGATGCTTTTGCTATTAATATAAAAAATTCTATTATATATTAGGATTAAATTTTTCTTTCTATTCTTCTAATTTCTAGTAAAATAAATAAAATAATCTATCTATAAATCTATAGTTATATTCTATTATTGTTATTAGAGATAGAAAAATATAGAATATTAAAAGTAAAATGCTAATAATTATCTGAATCTAGATTATTATATAGCTTTTCCTATTTCTTAGGATTAATATAGATATAGCTATAATTATAAAGATTATAAATATCTAGCTAAATATCTTAGAGATAAATTGCTATTTTGCCTTCTAGTAGAATATAAGTATATAAATCAATTATTTAAGAGAAAATAGTTAATATAGATATAGCTAGCTAACTAGATTAATTCTCTATCTTAGCTTAATAATCCCTTAGTAATAACTTAGCTAAGAGATTGCGCAATAATAAATTTTAGTATAAGCAATATAGATATAATTAATAACTATATGCTAATTAGAGATATATTAATCTTATATCTATAAGGCTTATATGAATATAAATAATTTATTATATAGCAATTAAAGATATACTATCCTAATATCTTTTCTAATTATAATCTATTAGATAAAGTAATTATAGGCATTAGTAGTGAGAGAGAGTAAGCAATTATAGCATAGAAAGCTAATTATCTATAATTAGGGCTAATATAGCAAGTTTCTCTATTTTACAGGAGAGATTTGTTATATTAGCGGATATTATCCTCTATTTTATAGAGATAGTTGCTAAATATCTCTTTTATCTTATTATTGATAATCTTTCTAGCCAAATTGTTTTATTTCTCTGAGATGAGGAGAAAAGCTTTCAGGGAATCTTTTA
This sequence comes from Cryphonectria carpinicola, assembly GCA_014849955.1. Lineage (NCBI taxonomy): Eukaryota > Fungi > Ascomycota > Sordariomycetes > Diaporthales > Cryphonectriaceae > Cryphonectria > Cryphonectria carpinicola. The sequence goes on along the minus strand of JACWRQ010000140.1, from coordinate 14,836 downwards.
TATCTAGGTGATAATCTATAGCAATAAGTTAGCATTTGCAGGCCAGGATAGCCTTGGATATAAGAGCTTCTTTGCAGGCTTTGATCTATTTATCAAAGATTAGCTAGTAACTAATCAGATTATAGTTTTTCTTGCAAATACCTTTGATTGCCTTAAAGTTTTTATTATAGCTTAGCATATAATTAAAGATGAAATTAGCTTTTATAAGATATATTATAGTATATTTCTAATTTAAACTGCAAATCTTATCTATGAAATTTTTGATTTAGCAAATAATATCAACTATAAGGATATAGTATATATAGCTAGTATTGCTTATTATAGTAAAGTGATAAGTGTAGCCTCTTATCTAGTAGATAAATATAAATACTAGCTTATTAGTAGCAATATTAATCTGCTCTTAGATAATATAAGAGATATTACCTGCAATATTATAATAGCTAAGAGATTTAGCTAGCTGCTTATAATATATCAATTCTTTATAGATAATAGAAAATATAGTTTTGAATATAGAGCTAGTATATAGAGAGCTCTTAGCTGCAGGAATAATAATAACTATAGTTAATCCTAGGCTATATCTAGCAGTAGCAGATTTAATAAATAGATTAGATAAAAGATAAGATCTAATCACTTTAATCTTATTATCCTTATTTATCCAAACTCTCTTATAAACTAAGATTATAAAGTTTCAAGCTATTATAGCCTTAGAGGTAAAAGCTTTCTTAGAGGTAGGCGATTTAGTTTAGCTTATCTTAGCTAGTATAAAGCGAATATTTTTAGCTATTCTCTTCTAGCCTATAAAGCTAATCTCTGGATTATTGCAATTATAAATTATAATAATCTTCGCTATATTAGCAATATAGTAGATTACATCTAGTTCTTTTCTAATGAGAAGCTTATCTTCTCTAATGCTAATATTACTAATATGCTATAGAGCAAAGCGCCTATAGTTATTGCGCAGCTTATTCTCAATGCGCTTGGATATAGTAAATAGGTATTAGCAGGCAGATGAAAGGATATATGATATAGGAGCAGAGCTTTCAATAAAAAGCATAAAGTTACTAGTTGCATAGATAGAAGAACTAGAGATAAAGCTAGTTAGTTTATTCTTATTATCTTCTATATTCTCGAATTCTTTATGCTCTATATAAATACTAGGGTGAAAGTTCTACCTTTTATAAAGGGGGCTATTGCAATTAATCTAGCTAGGGAGCAGATAGATTTGAATAAATTCCTAGATCTCCTTAATAGTAAGCAGCTGCTTAATAATCTGATTATTCAGCTTACTCTATAGCATATAAATATTATATTTGATTTCGCAATTAATCAGATCTATATATCCCTCTGCTATAATAGCTTCTCGAAAAGCAGTAGTATATATAGTCTGCTGCTAGAGGAAACTATTTATATAATTCTTTATAATATATATATTCTTATAGAACTAGTTCTTATTACTAAATAGATAGAGTGCTTAGTAATATCTATTTAGAGTAAGGCAATTATAAATAGATGCTTTATATATAAGCATAGAGTATTTCTATATATAGCTATAGTGGTATTTATAGTTTTTGGAATCCTAGGATATAGGATATAGAATTGCATAGAAATCAGATATGTTATATATTATAGATTATCAGTAGTTTGGAAAAGTATTAACTAGAGATATAATTAGCTTGCTAGGAAAGATAGATTTTATAGAATAGCTCTAAGGAGATAAGTTAATCTAGCTAATAGAAGTAGATAGATAAAATAGGCAGATGCATAAGAGCTATAAATTCATAGATAATAGTAGATAAGAAAAAGGGTAAATATAATAGGAAGTAGAATTAATATAAATAGGTATTAAGATTATAAATCAGAAGATATATATAGCAAGAATAGAGAATTTCGAGAGAATTTAGTAAATAAGATTATTTTAGTAATAGCAGATAGAGATAAAGGCAGAGGAAATGCATCTTGAATTCAGTATTAAATTCAAGGTGAATTTACTATTGCCTAGATATTATGCATTATAATGCCTGCATTATATTGTCTCTACTTCCAGGAAGTTGGGATAGATTTCGCTGGCTATTTATCTTGCGTGGTTTCCTATGCTGTTATAGCGCTGAATTCTCTAGCAATTCTCCTGATTTAGGTTTCACATCTTATGGTCTCTTATATGCCTCTGCTTCTCTCCTAAGTCTATTTATTAGTTTTTCCTTCTGCTCAAATTCCTCTATCATTTGATCTGCTATAAGTATATCCTAAGGCATTTATATATTGAATTAGCTAGGGTAGTTTATCTATTTTATTAAATATTCTATCTTTATAAGCTTTTATTTATATTTCTGTTATTATTTGCTGATAATTTATTCTAGTTTATAGTAGCAATACTTCTTATGATATTAGTTTATATCCGGATCTTTATTCATTTTCTCTAGGTTCTAGTAGATTAGATTATATCTATATAGGTTGCTCTATAATAAGCTAGCTAGTAGCAGTTAGATGATTGCAATTATTAAGTATATATTTATATAGGGAGATAGCTTGAGCTTATATGCTAAGCTTCTAATCTTCTTTATTATCTGAAAGAGTTTTATCTATTATTAGAAATATTTCTATAATAGATTGCCTAATAGGAAGTATTTATTTCTAATTTGAATATATATCTAATCCTGTGATTAAAAAGAAATCTGCTTATATTGCTTATTATATTATCGCTTTGCAGCTATCTATGCTTTAGCAATTGAAAGCTATGCTTTCTCCTAGAAGATATCTTATATTATATCTAATATATTATCTGCTATTTATATACTAGCTAATAGATTAAATCTATATAAAATTTGGTTTGCTAAATATTTGGTGATTTGATTATATATATTATTAAGATTAAATTGCAATACTAATATTATCTTTATCTATTCCGCATTTGGATTTGCTGCTAGGAAATATCTTATTGCTAGCTCAATTACTCAGTTTTTCATTTCTAACTATCTATTAGTTTATAGATATAAAGCAATAGAGTAGGCTAATTTAGTACTAGTTGCTTCCCAAAGTGCCTTCTAGAAAGCTAATATAAACTTAATATCTTAGTTAGAGATAATTTTCTATAGGATTCCTTAGTTCGAAAGATAAACCTATTTGCATAGGATTTATGCCTAGTTTTCAATAGTATAGATATTATTCCCTGGGATAATTAGAGATAATTTGGAGTATTTATCTATGATAGATAGAAAAGTATCTAAGAATAGTATTCTCAGGTAAGCCTATAGGGTATTTGCTATAGGGATTGCTAATATTTCTACTATAAAGTCTATAGTGATAGTATAAAATAGGATTAGTAGTATTAAGATTAGCTATAATTCTTCTAATGCTAGTTAATTATTATTGCTATTTTCCTAGTATATTCTATAGAAAGAGATATAATAGTTAATCTTATTGCAATAGTGCTAGATTATAAATTGATTAGTCAGATTATGCTATATCCTATTAGTTCCAAAGTAGTATTTCTCATTATAAGCTTCTGCAATGAAAAGTATAGCTATTGCATTTGGAATGCATAATCTGCATTTACTATAAAAATCCTAGAGATAGAGCAAATTAATTGAATTCTTCATAGATAATAGTTTAGTTGCTCTAGTTTAGTTTTTAAGTTATTCCAGAAATTTCATTTAGCTAGGATAGTTTTTATAGCTATTTATTATCTAGATTTTTATTTCTTTATCTATCTGCAGCTTAGATATAATATAAATAAGTTTATTTTCCTAGATTTTATCTAAGATTTCTTCATCTTCAACTAGCAGTTAAATAGAAGGCAAGCATAAGATGGCATTAGCAAGTATATTTGATTTACCTAGAATATAATAAGCTTTCAGATTAAATTAACTCAAGTATTTCAAAGCTAGAATTAATTTGAGATTAGCCTTGATTTTATCTATTATAATCAGCGAAATAGAATAGATAATGCTAACTATAGCAATATAATCTATTAGGATATAAACTAGCTTAGCTTAATTAGATCTGATAATAGTTTATAGTTTTTATATTAATTATATCAGATAGGCTATCTCTAATTTAGTAAGCTAATATTTCTTTTCTGCTAAGTTTATTATTTTACTCAAATAGAATATAGATTGGATAGCTATGCATAGTATTAGAAAGGTTCTCTTCTAATGAAAGTTAGGAGATAATTAGAAGATAACTCTAGAGAATTCTATTTCCTTAGAAGTATTAAGTTAAATGAAGAGTAATTAGTTCAGATTCTAGTAGAAAAGGGCGTTTCTGGCTCCTAGCGCCTCTTTGAGATTCTCAAAGCTAGCTATCTCCTTAGATATTAGGTTGAAAGTGGTTTGAGTTATATAATATTTCTATTCTAGTTTCTTAGGTAATTATTCGCTAGCATAGCTTATCTATAATATCTCAGTTTTTCGTTTCTAGAGTAGATTTATTCTGTAGCTAAATCTGGGAATCAAATAGTATAGCTATTCTGTGAAGCTAATAAATTTCTCTAGGTATTATAAGGTGATTAGAAATTTCAGATTATATATAGCTTATAGATATTATTCTGTATTGCAGATACCTAATATATCCACCTTAAATCCTAAGAGCTGGATTAATAGATATCTAATGAAGAATTTGAACCCTAATATAATAATGCGCTTAGTAAGAAATAGATCTAATATAGTCTGCAGATGCTGCAAGTATTCCTTAGCTAAATGCGAGAAGATGATAATATTATCAATAAAGGCTATATAAAAGAGTTTATATAGATAGAGTAGTTAGTCTATATATCTTTGAATATATAATAGTAAATTCTGAAATCCTATAGTAGCAATATTAAGATACTCTTATTCTTAGTAGCTAATTATAGTAAAATGATTATAGTAAGCTAGATAGATCAGAAACTAGTAAAAGAATAATTATATATCTATAGCTATAATAAAGGTTTTTCTATGAAGTTATTTAATAATTTCTTATTAGAGTAGAAGCAGATAAGCATCTGGGATTGCAATCTTGTTAAGTGCTTATAGATTTACTATTATTTATCCTTTTCTTATAGCTTTAGAGCTTTTCTAGATCACAAAGATTAATGCTTTGAAAGGAGTAGCTTTATCTATCTATTCCGCTTATCCTTTGGTATATAAACTATCTATGATTTTATTGATAATTTATTGGTTTTTCTCATTAGAATAATATAGCTTTTTTCCAATTTTCTGGTTTTGCTATCTATCTATTAAATCAACTCGAAATTATTAATTAATAGAAAAGTTAATTATACTTATATTCTCGAATACTCCTAGGTATTTTTATATTAGGCTAGTGATTTATTCTATAAATGCTAGTAAATAGTTGTATATATAAATGCTAAAATTAATCTTAGTTTTAGATGCTGCTTTATTCTATTAAATATCTAATTAGTTAGTTTCCTTGAAAAAGTTCTAGCTAAATTAATTCTCTATATTCAGTAGATAATTAGCTGGATTACTAATAGAAGCTAGCTCCTATCCTAAAGTCAAAGTGTCCTCTAAGTAGAGAATAGTTTTTTTGGGTGGGAGATTTTTCGGCGCTAGCGAATACAGGGGTAAGAGGATCGTTTTTTTCTTCTACAAACTGTCCTCTACTCAATTTTTAAGCTTTCCGGCTCCTTTCAATTTGAAGTCTGGTTGCCTCCCTTAAAACTCTACTATTTCTGAATTTCAAGTTCTCATCATCTTTCTTTCCATTTCAATTGCAGAATTTGTATTTCTAGGGTAAAAGATTAAGGTAGTTAAACCCGCATTTTTACTTATATCAAAAATAACCAATTGCCTTGCTTTATTTTTAGGGCTTATCTCTAATCTGCGATTTTGATCAGAATCTAGCTATAGCTGATTCTATTTATTCTTTATTTTTCTATTCTCTATTATATATTATTATATGCAGAGAATGCTAATTTAGCATTATAGCTAATAAGGCAGCAGCTTATCTAGCTTCAATATGCTATAAAATGCCTAGGAATAAGCGATAGATTATTATAAGCTATATTCAAAGCCTGCCTAGTATTTATTATATTCAACAAGATCTGCAGTATTTCCAGTTTTCTAATCTAGCAAGTATTTCTATTTCACTTCTTAGCTATATTTAGACTGATAGCCTTGCCTATCGAGAATACACCTTTATTACTAGGCAGGCTTATAAGATGCAAAACCACTATCGCCTCTTGCATAGATAGATAAACCCCTGCATAGATAGTTGCCTATCTGCCCAGGTAGCAGCCTCCCCTATCTTATAGCGAATATAGATATGCTGCTAAAGGCTTTTTCCAAATTAGTAGATTAGCAGATGGTTCGAAGTGGAATGCTAGAGCAGGCCTGAGAATAGCTAGCCCAGCATTCCAGAGGATCTGAGGCAGCTGATTATAGCATCTTTCCGCTAGGTATAAGAGCAGCTAGCTAACCTAATAGATCAGATTATCTAGGAAAAAGATAACTAGCTGGAGCCTAATCTCTGGCTTTGTAGGGTCAGCTAAGCTGCTTACCTGCAGAGATTAGATCTGATTAAAACTAAGGAGCTGGTCTCGCTGATCTGGGATAATAAGCTAACCCTATAGGCTCTCTAGCAGAGCTTCCAGCATATTATCTAGCAGGCCTACTATATTGCAGTTGCATTTATTATTAGCTATTCTATTCTCTTTGAGATTAATCGGAAGAATAAGCATATTAAGCTTAGGCAGCTATTTAATAGCTAGCTTAAGAGCAGTTTATAGCAGCAGTATATAGGGGTTTAATGCTATATTCTAAGCTATATTATATAGATATAAGCTCTTAGCTCTGATTAGAGATCTCCTTATTGCTTTATCACTAAATAGAGCTATCTTTATATTTGCTTTCTGCACTAGCTTGAAAATATAGCTAGGATTTCTTCTGCTATTGCTATAGCATACTAAGATAGAGCATATCTAGACTTTATAGTCCAGCTTTTCGATTATCTTCTCCTAGATATTAAATATAAGAGTGCTCTTCTTAGTGCTTTTGCTATTCTCAATATCTAGGAAAATAATAGATAAGAAATACTGCTTAATTATATTTTTGTCTACTCTGCTATTATCAAGCTAGCCTATATATTTATAATTTTCTAGGCTTATCTCAAGCAGGAAGAGGAGATAAATAAGAAGCTAGCTATGCTATCCTAGAGGATTTTGCAAGAAGAAGCACTAGAGCATTGCTGCAAGCTCTTCGAATTTCTCTAGCCAAAGATCTCCCGATTTATAATAACTACTAGCCCTGAGACCAAGCCTACCCCTCTCAACTGGATCTTCGAGGCTAAATCCTATAGCCTCAAGATCTGCTATACTACTGCAGTCTCTAGCAGGATAGATTAGCAAGGAAACTTTATTTCCTATTATAATATCCAGCTATATACTGATCAGATCTCTGATATAGTCTATAATCTTCTCAGCTTAGCATAGCAGAGCTTTGGTAAGATATTTAAAACTCCAGATCTAGAAGCCTTGCCCTGGATTAACTAGCTTTTGCTCTAAGATAATTACTATAATAACTAGATTAGCTATTCATTTCTCGCTGATTACTGCAACTAATAGCCTATAGATAGCTAGCAGTAGCTCCTAGAGTATATTCTCAGCAGCATAGAGCTATATGCTATATAGTTTGATAAGTATAGCTAATAGCTCTAGGCCTCTGCTATTAGCTAGTTCTGCTCCTAGGCAGAGAGGTTTTGTAAGCAGATTCTCCTCTTTTTGCATTTTTCTAGAGGCTAGCTAGCCTGCACTATTGAGATCCTTAGCCTCTGATCAGAGAACTTAGCATATAGAGGCCTCCGAAATATCTTTCTTTATAATAGGCTAGTTTATTTTATTATTTTCTACTATAAAGGCTATTAGGCCTCTGATCAGCTTAAGATTATCTACTGATATCTGCTATGCGAGATAGGCGCTTTTCTTATCTGGTATCTCTAGCTAGCCCTCTCTTTCTAGCAGCAGATTGAAAGCTTTCTTAGGGCTAGCTAGGCGAGAAGCTCTTTGCTCTAGGCTAATCAGATCCTCCTGCTAGCAAACCTAGAAGAAAAGGGGGAATCTAGCATCATAGCTTCTAGCCTCTAGCTATAGCCTGCGAACTAGATAAGATGCTTTCTTCAGCAATATAGCCTGCAGCTTATAGATGCAAAGCTTATAATTAGTGCCTAGTAGTATATTGCAATTGCTATTGCTTATTAATACTTTAGGGAAAGCTATTATAGCAATATATAAAGCTAGCCTATAAATAGCAGAGATAATCTAACTAGTGATAATAAAAAAGCTAATGATATTTTCAATTTGCAAGCTAAGCATAGTATAGCTATAGCGCATATAATATATAGAAAAGAGCTATAGCTAGGCTTATTTGAGATAGCTATCCAGAGAGATTGGTTTCAAAGAGCTAGCATCTAGTAGCATTGATTTCTCAGGTTTCAAAGCTATTCTGCCTCTATAGTGCTCTCTAAGCAAATAAGAGAAGTTTTTGAGAAGGAATAAGAGCAGAGCTAGCTGCAGCGCTTTTATCAGCTATACAAATTTGACTTTCTTAGCCAATTACAGCAGATAATCAGAGCAGAGGCTTAGTTTCAAGGTAACCAAGAGCCTATTCTCTGTGCAATTGCTTAAGGAGAAACTCCTATTTTGCAGATTGCTAGAACAGGCAGCAGAAAAGCTCTCTCCTTTCTGCTTCCAGTATACTATTTACCTCAGAGCACAACAATTATAATTACTCCTCTTATTGCTCTTTAAGAAGATCTATTCTAGAGATGCTAAATATATTAGATTGATGCATCTATATAGATCTTATCCAAGCTTAACCAAGCTGCTGCTATCATCTTTATTATACCTGAATCTGCTATCTCTAAGCAGTTTTCCAGCTTTATTAACTATCTATGCGCCTAGGAGCAGCTTGATTAGATTATTATAGATAAGTGCTATATAGCTCTTAATACAAATAATAGCTTTCGATTGCAACTTTAAGAGCTTAGATCTACTATTGCAGTATTTAGTATATAGCAGATCTTTCTGATAGCTATTCTATTACTAAAAGATGAGATATTTCTCTTCTAGGCCTTATATATCTCTGATCTAGCAGTTTTTCAAATATCTACTATTTGCAAGAATATTTGCTATAGGATATAGCAAATCTCTTCTGATTAGAGAGAAGCTTCTATCTGCAGAGAGATAGAGAGAATTCTCGCTAAAGTAAAAAAGGGAAAGGTGATTATCTATAGTAGTATAATCTGCTAGATAGAGAGCCTTAGATCTGCTCTAGAATATAAAGTTTATTATAGCAGAGTTGCTAATGCCTTAGGCAAAACTGTAATCCTATAGCAATAGATAAATAATTATAGCTATATAATTGTTGCAATTAGCATATTAGAGATAAGCCTAGATATTCCTAATATATATGCTATTATTTATATAGAGCTTCTGAGAAATATGCGAAACTATATATAGAAAAGCAGATAAGCAGGCTAAGATAGGAAGTTTTATTAGGCAACTCTTTTCTAGAGTAGATATATATCTTGGAATACTAGCTCTAAGATAAGCTAATATCTGCATATAAAGAGATATTAGCGCATTATCTTTAATTAGGTCCTTAATAGGCAATTTGCTCAAATATAGTGCAAATCAGATGAGATCTTCTGCAATTATTATAAATTAGCTAGCTAAGAGCGCAAGCTAGCTTCTGATTAAAGGCCTAGTAGCATACTTTTTGAGCAGATAAAGCAGAAAAGCAGCTAGGCATAGATAGAAATTCTTAAGGATTACTGAGAGAAAGGCAAGATAATTGCAGCATTGATCCAGCAGCTCGAGATATAGGCTAATACTTGTATTCTCTGCAAAAGCTGAGAGAGAGCATTTGGCTTAGCAGCTATATATGCTAGAGCTAGCTGCCTCTCTAGGCAAGATCTAATCTAGCGCGAGATTGAGAGCAGATAAGCATAGCTGCAAAAAGAGATCTTTGCGCAAAGGCATCTAGCAGCATACTCTGGATGCCTCTAGTATAATATATCCCAGATATACTATATATTCTAGGATAAGCTGGTATCTGATTAGAGATCTTTCTATCAGAAGCTAGGTAATATCTGCTAATATTTAAAGCTCCTTATATTAGTTATAAGGGGCTTCTAAGCTATTAGCTTTAAGGTAGAAATGCTTATTTATAATCTTGCAGGGCTAGACTAAGAATAGCTTTTTCAGGTGAGCTCCTCCTATAAGTGAATAGGCTAGTGCTGCAAATAGTATAATATAGAGATAAATAATCTGTGCTAGATTTTTCTCAAGATTATAGAAGCTGTAGATTAGAAGATAAAAGGAGAATAAAAATAAATTAATTAACAAATAATCAGAGCCTAGTATATAGAGATAGAGAGATTTATCTGCTATAGATATAAAATAAGAAGCTAAAGGCTCAAAAAATAATGCAGTATCTATATTTGCTATCTCTCCAGCCTTCTCTAATCACCTTTATGCCCTTTCCCTTCTGCTTGCTTCACATCTCTCTATCCTCTGCGCCCTTGTTTCCTGCGCTAGTTTCTAAGGAAGCCTACTTAGTATAGCTTACTAATTTTCGAAACCAGCTTCTTAAGTTAGCATTAGCTATCAAAGTGGATTTATTGCTAGTATAAGGAAGAGAGAGTATATGCTTTGCTTTCCTGCTAAGCTTTGCAAAGATTAGCTAGCTATCGAAATATTGCTTCCTATGCTAGAAGATCTCAATAGCAGCTTCTCCTGAATACTTATCTGCAATATTGATTTGGAGATTACCTATTATATAATATTCTTACTGCTGAAAGATTATAGCAGATTGCTTTTCAGCAGATTAGCTACTATATTAATAAAAGGATATATCTCTATAGGCAATCCTGATTCTAATCCTAATCCAGATTGCAAAGAGAAAACTAATCCCTTGTGTTCTTCGATATTGAAAGAGAAGCCTTGATTAGAGATAGAAGAGGCAGAAGAAATAATAGCAATATTGCTCTAGCTTGCAATCTTAATCCATATTATATCTTATGCAAAGCTAGGCTTTTATAGCCTGCTAGAAGATAAAGAGAGAGCTGTTTTAGGCATTAGCGAAAAAGAATAAAGGATTTAGCTCTCTGCTCTTATAGGAGAGGCTAGCTATAGCAGAAGCAAGTGCTATATCTAGTCTATCTTGCTAAAGGCAAACTCAATAGCTTCTATATTATCTCGCAGCTATATATTCGCAGAGTTAATCTAAGCCTCCTTAGCTCTATCTGAGATCTATATATTCTCTAAGCTCTTAGAGCTTTTCTCAGCTTTTTATTAATCTAAGCTTCTCTTGAGAAACTCTGCTTATCATAGGATCCTATTTGCTTTATCTAGCTCTGATTAGATTGCAATAAAAAAGGCTTTCTCAATATATCGCTAAGGTAAGATCTCCTTATTAGCATTTTGAAATAAGGCTAATTCTTGCTAATCTATAAACTAGCTATTATTCTGCTATTTATCAGATTTCCGAAAGAAAAAGCGCAGATTATTAGCTATATGCAGGCTATAGCTCTATCTATCTTCCTGCATATAGGTTTGCATATGCTAGTAAACTAGAGTTTTATTTGTTAGCTGCTAATTTATAATAACTAAATGCTGCTCTACTATCTTAATAATTATCTTTTGCATAGTAGAATTCTCAAGATATAAGGAGTTAAGTATTTAGATAGCATATTAATAATAGTTGTAGATTGCAATAAACCAGTGATTATTGCAAAGATAGAGGAAGATTACCTAGCATATCTTTAGGCTATATTTTCCTCGAAAGTAAGAGATTTTTCAGCTTGCAAAATCGAAAAACTAGTTTATTATCTACACCTGCGAGATCAGATCTATCAGCTGCTATCTGATTAGGCTTATTAGCACTAAGTTTATAAGCTGCTTGCATTGCAGAATAAAACCCTTAATATCATATAGTATCAAGGCTATATAGATCCAGTGGATTCCACTAAGTCTTCTAGTTTGTAGATCTAGGTTTTTCTAATCAGAATTGCAAAGCTTCGGATAGAAGTAAATACTAGGAAAATAATATTTGAAAAGCTTAATTGCTCTTGCCTTAGGCAGATAGGCTAGCTTAGCATTAAAGTAATCAGGGCAGTTAGCTAGCAAAGCATTGTCGATAGGTAGATGATTAATATTTACAGAGTTTATAATTACTCAGCTAAGATCTGCTATTATCTCCTAGTATTATCTGAGGAAAGCTTTGAAAGCAGATAAAGCAGATATCTGCAGAATAGATCAGGCCTCTCCTATTAATATAATATAGCGCTATTTGCCTTGCTTATTAATATTCTCTAGGATATTATCAGCTATAGCTTGAAAAGGGTTAATCTGCTAAGGAGAGATTGAGAGAAAGCGATAGATTTGCAATTGCCTATTGCCTAAGAGCAGTTAAGCTTATGCTTTTTCGAGAGAAAGGATTGGAATATTAGCGCTTATAGCAGGCTTTTTTCCTTTCTTATTGGATATCATAAATACTGATCAGTAAGCTGCTATATTATTTGTTGAGATATAAAAAAGCAAAAGAGGATTGAAAAAAAATATAGTTTTTAAAAAGGAGCAGCAGAAAGGTCTTGATTAAGCTATAGTAAGAATTTGAGAATAAGAGGGAAGGAAAGGAAGGAAATAGAAAAGCTGAGACTAGTTAAGGCAGAAAAGAAAGAGAGAAGGTAAGGCAAAAGCAGGGCTATAGCTCTATAAATTTGTTCTCTTTTAGCCTTATTGCTTGATTCAAGAAGAGAAGAGAAGAGAAGAAAAAAGAAGAGAAGAGAAGAGAAAAGGATTGAAATTGAGATCTAGTAGCTAGATAGCAGATATATATATTCCAAGATCTCAGCAAGAGTAATTCATAGGCTTTAAGTGATTTATAGGCAGAGAGAAAGGATTAAGCATATATTTTCCCTCTTTCAGATCTTAAATAAGCTCTGCTACCAAGTGAGCCACTAGTTCTTGTGATTTACTACCTTGAATATTAGCTATTGCTTTTATTCAAATTAAAAAGAAATCCTACTATGCTAGTTAAAATGCTTAGCTAATCTCTTCTCTTCCCTTTCTACTTTACTAGGCCTCTAATCCCTTTCTTTCTCTAATTTGCTTAGCTGCTTTTAGCTTTCTTTCTGCTTATCTATCTTTTTCCTCTTTCTCTATTATCTTTCTCTCTAGCTAAAAGCTAGATTTATTAGCTTTCTTATTTTTCTGCTTAGCTTTTTAACTTTTATTGCTAGAAGTTTAATCAATTGCTTTTTCTTTCTTTTCCAACTGCTTATCTTTTGCATTACTTATCCTTTGCACTACTTATCTGCTGCTCTCCTCTAATCTATTGCAAAGCCTACCTCTGATCAGAGGCTTAGTTAATTGCTTTTATCTTTTTCTGCTTAGCCTATTAATCTTTATTACTAGAAGCTTTACTAGCTGCTCTTTCCCTATCCTCTGCACTAGTTATCTGCTATTATTTAACCCTTAGCCTCTGCTAGCTACTATAGCTAGCTTTAGTAAGCCTATCTTTACCTCTACTCGCCTAATCCCCCTAGAGAATGCATAGAATCAGATTATACTCTTCAAAGCAATGCCTTAGCTTAGATATGCTTAATATTGCCAGAAGCATAGAGAACTGCATATTATTCTGCAGTTCTATAAGCTGAATAGGCTTGCTAGGGAGCTCTATAGTATATAGGCTCTGAATAATGAGAAAAAATTAATGCAAGCAATCAGGAATGCAATCAACTAGCTGCTGCTCTTGCAAAAGCAGGCATTCTGGATATTCTATGCCAAAAAGTTCAAAAAGATTAAGCCTAATCTAGTTTTTGTGGAAATCAGCAGATTTAAGCCCTTTGGCAAATATATCACTCTCCTAGGCTACTCTACTAATGCATAATATATGCTAGCTCTGATCATTACCCTTTTCAGCTTTTGCAATTGCAATCTATATGATTGCTATTTACAGAGAGCTGCAGGCTATTTATGCTAGCTTACAGATAAAACTACTATATATGCTATAATTCCTTTCTTCGAATGCTGCTCAATCCCTGATATCTAGGCTAGTGCTTATGCGAATTATATCTAGTATATCAAGGCCTATCTATGTATCTTCAAGATATAGGGCAGCTATCTAGCTATATAGGCCTCTAAGGCACTTATAAATACAGAAAGCAGATTAGAACTCTAATTAGAGCCAAAGGCTAACTTAGATTAAAACTCAGATTAGTTTAGCAAAGAGCTGCTAAATATGCTTCCCTCTAAGCTAGAACTCAGCTAGATAGCATTCCAGAGATAGCAGATTAATATCAAGCAGGAGAAGGATATAGTAGCAGCAAAGGAATAGGGAGAAATAAGCATAATTAACCTGCCTAATAGCATAGTATAAAGGGAATAATATATGGATAAGTGCAGATATAGAGAGATAAGGTGGCTATTAGAAAGGGGGCAAAGCATATATATATACCTAAGGTAGATAGATACTCTGATCAGAAAAAGAGAGAAGCCCTATATATATGCCTAAGGTAGATAGATACTCTGATCAGAAGAAGAGAGAAGCCCTATATGCATACTTAAGATAGATAGAAACTCTGACTAGAAGAAAGGAGGAGATAGAGTGAGACCTATCTATAGCTATCGAATAAAATCTAGATTAATTGCTTTCTATATATAATTGATCTGCCTAATAGTATAATAGAAAGGAGGCGATATATGGATAGGCGCGATATGGAGGCAGTGGCTGGCTGTTAGAGAGGAGGCAAGGCAAATATGGATGCCTCCGAGAGATAGGGACTCTGATCAGAAGAAAAGGAAAGAAAGAGTAAGATTTATTTATAGCTGGCGAATTAG